>ARYC01018531.1:0-89852 GCA_000711775.1 Oxytricha trifallax
GGCCTGTTTGTACCATTAGAATAAGCTTTTTGTGCTTGAGTTAATTATGCGACCATTTATTGAGGGTCTTAATAAGTGAAATAGTTCAGTTCTTTTGTTTTCATAATTCTCTCAAAAGACTTTTCGGCTTGCTAAAATACAGTCGTTTTCTTGCTTTATAAATCTAAAGCTATTTGCTTTAGACTTTACTTTTCAAAAACAAATTTCTTCATGTTTTAAATTACTATAATTACCTTAATTACTGAAACTTAATATCTCTATTAATTTTTAAGCACAAATAACTATCTTTACATTTAGTGTTTATTAGTTTATATATCTCATCAGGTTAAGTAGTTATTAAATAAATGAAACTTTTGTATAAATAAATACAAGAATGTTTCACTTTAGAATTAAATCAGTATTATTGTTTGTTTTACTTGCTGCTCTCAGCTTTCCATATGAATTTGGAGTGTGTATGGGTTCTAGAAGTACAAGACTCCTCTTTAATGAATGATTGGTTCCTTATTAGTTTTAATCACTCAGAAATTCTTTTAAATTTTTCTAAAATAGCAAACTTGTGCCATTCTTTTTCATTTTCTAGATACTATTCAGGTAATTTTTCTCATGCTAATTCACAAAATTTTTGAAGTACTACTATCAAAATATGATTGATTTAAGGATAATTTAAATAATAGCCTATTAGTTGCTCTCTTAATCAGTGTAACTAACAATCAAAAATTATAAATTATTATTTCCCTGTAATAGTTAGTATTAAGTTATCGATATATATTCTTACATTATTACTATTTATTCAAAAATTTAGACTCAATAAAGATCTAGAGTTATTTCTTGTTCTACTTTATTTAATTTATTTACAATATTAACTAAACGAATATGAAAATACTAATTAACCTTTAGATATAAAAAAATTATGCTACAAATTGTTTTATCCTCTTTTTGAAGGACTTATAAATTTTTATATAAATATTGATTGGCTTACTTTCTATCAATAAATTTTAGTTAATTAATTTCTCCAAACTTTTCCTACTAAATTTAATTTTTTAATAATTATTCACAGATACTCTTTCAGTAAAAGTCCCTTAACTATATAAAGTTTATTTGCTTCTAGCAGAATTTATAGTTTGCCATTCGTACTTAGTCTCTGATTCATTTCTGTTTTATCTTGATTCTGGATCTGAATCTTGATCTCCCTCGTCCTTGAATATTGTAATATCTGCTTACTTCACGATATGTGTAAATTAATCTAAATGATATGATCATTTTACATAAATATGTTAATTCTTTGGCTTCTTCAAGGGACTATTTGGAAAATCTGAATTTAACTGTTTAATCGCTATAATTTTCTCAATTTCATTATCAATGCTCTATTTTAAGTAGTCCTTTGATTCTATATTGTGAGAAATTTGATAATCATCTACCTATTCTTTTATAACTTTCAATTTTTCAAAGTGAATTTATGTAGAATCTAGTTTTTCTTTTAGCATTTTATAGCACTAACTATCTTGATATTACTATCTTGTTAGCTTATTCGTTTTGTTAAGGATTACGTTAGAGACAAATGGGTTTGTTCGTTTACCAGACTAATTCGATTTAAATTTATTGTATTCAAGGAGAATTTAAGTTTCCTTTTTTGAGTTGTCAAGAGTTTTTAGGAGAAAACTCTAAGATAGACTTCTTTAAATATTTGAATTTTGATTTTGGGTCTGGTTCATTTCTTCGAGTTTTATTGACTGAGTGTTAGTTCAGTTTAGGTTTTCCTGATAAATTTTACTGATAATTGTTTTATGCTTATAATTTGTTTACCAATCAGAAGTGTTCTTGCTTTAATTTAAGAGACTTGTCATAGTTCTTGTAAACCTTTTTTCAGGGGTTTGATTTTTATTTAGAAGTGATTCTTGAAATATTTTACGATAATTAACATGATCCACTTCTTTAATTAAATTTTGGCTTTAGGTTCCTTGTAATTTCCGAGGGTTCAAGTTGACATAGCTCTTAATTGCATCTAAATAATTATTAGATTCCTTTTCCTATAGTATTTTTGAGTCTATTCCTTACCCCAAAATCCCTTATCCCGAGTCCACACCAATATTATACTCTTCATCTTGCATAAATTAATCCAAACTCCTATCTATGTACCTATCTATATTTTTCAAAATATTTTATTGAATCTCTTCCCTCTCATTTTTCTTTTCTTATTACTATGACTTCATTTCTTGGCCATCTCTCAAAAACATCCAATTTATGTTCTTTAAGGAATTTGTCCTTCTAAATTCTTTTTCTTGATGTTTTTAAAGATAAGTTTTCAAAGTATTATTTTTATTACGTTTTTACTTCATAGGACTAAGAATTTATGTACTTTTTTACTATTGATTAATGTCACTTTAAATAGTATTGATTTGTAAAGAATTAAATAATATTGTAGAAATACATTTGAATTTGGAAAATTAATTTTAATTTAATATATAATAATACAAAATCGTGGCAGTTTAAGTTGGCCAACTTAAACGATCTAGGGCTCATTCGATACAGAATTCAAAATTAGCTGGACTTTACTATGGGCGGTACTATTTTATCGCATCCCCAGAGCGAGATAACTCGTCTTTAATGTGAGGGTATAATTTAATGAATTTATGGATGAGTTTAATTAAAGTCGAGTTATCTCGCTCTGGGGATGCGAATAAAATAGTACCGCCAATAGTAAAGTCCAGCTAATTTTGAATTCTCTATCGAATGAGCCCTAGATTCGTTTAAATTGGCCAACTTAAACTGCCACGATTTTGTATTACTATATATTTAATTAAAATTAATTTTCCAAATTCAAATGTATTTCTACAATAATAAAATAAAGTGTTGATTTCTTTTTATGAAAGATTGTCCGTTCCATTAGCACTAAAAACTGGATTATTTTCATGTTTATTTATGTTAAAGTATTGTGTTTTGTAACCTGATATAGCGAGTTAAGAAGTTTTATCATCTTTTATGTTTTATTGAGTTTAACTTTCCTCTTAAGAGTCATTAATTAAGTTGAAATATCTCTAGGTATGATTGTAGTTATTATTAAATTAATAATCAAAATTGGTAACTTAATTTATATATATTGTTAAATTTAAATTTGAATATAACATTTAAGCTCGAAATACTAGTCGTATTTCTCGAAGTTAATGAATTTCCAAAAGTTTCTTTAATTTTACTAATATTCATTCTTTTAAAGATAGTTTTAGCAGTTGTAGACTTATTGGAGCCACTAGCTATAAATGGGAGATGAGTTTAAAGTTTCAGTTATTGGATGTCTTCTCCAGGGGAGGGACATAAATTATAATGGGTTTTAGGTGTATAATTAGAGATTTTATTCATTTATTTATTTTAATTAAATTTTTGTTAAAAAATGAGATAATAATATATTGAGACTTATTTTTAATGTTTGATTATAATGGGTTGCATTAAAGCATCGTACTTTTACATTATAAATAATTATTAATACTAAATTATTGCGCAAAAGAATGGAAGAAATTTAAAAGTCTAAATAGCATACAAAAAAGACAAGAAGCTCCTCAAGATCTAAAAAGCTTTCTTCTGCCATGAGAGTGGTTGATGATGAAACTCGAAGAATTATCCAATAGAATAGGATATTGTACTGTTTTAATTTTTTTATTTTTCTCAATTTCACTTTAAATTTTGAGCTTACTCTAAGATTAGCAAAATATTTTTACTTTGTTAATAGATGCTCTGGAGGCAGATAATTTATTCGAAAATCTCAGAGAGGAGGAAGACGAGCAAGCTCTAGACGATGAGATGTGGGACGATTACGCAGGGGGTTCCGGGTCAGATCAAGAAGAAAACAGTATATTCTAAAACAACTCCTCTACAAACACTGGGAAATCAAAAAAGGGAAGAAAAGATGCAGTTGGGGGAACAAGTAATCAGAGAAAAACTAGGTCTCAGGGATAGGATATATCCAAAAGTTTGTTACAATAAGCCAGGATGGCATCATCTAATATATCTAAAGAGAATATTGGGAAGAAAGGGTAGAGAGGCAAAATTGATTTGGCCAAAGTGTTTTACTAGGAGTTTTATGTCAATGAATAGTTCATGAATTTTCCCAATTATCTCTCTGTAGCTGCGAAGCCAAGTAAATTCATTTGAATCACCCATGGATTGATATAAAACTAAAAACTCAATTCAATATGCAATTAATTTGAAAAAAATAAGTAAATTTCCGAGAAGATTTTTCTGTTCAGTTTGCGGGTATAACTCAAAATATCAATGCACAAGATGTGGATTGAGATATTGCACTATGAAATGTGGAGAGACTCACAGAGAAACAAGATGTATTAAATTTGCAGAATGAATTCATTCTTAATATATCCCTATGTAAATTAATTTTCTAAATTCCTTTATTCCAATAGATATTCATATCATTAAGTAATTATTGAAAAAGCAATAATAAGTTTTATTGAAATATAAATTAGTTAGAATCACCACATAAAAACATTTGACTGCTTTGATTTAGTATATACTTCATGTTTTTCAACCATTTAATTTCTCCTGATTATCAAATCTACATCATCAGTTACTGCCATACATTTAAAAATCAGCTTTTCTTTCCTCTTCTGAAGGGATTGCTAAATCTTTGTCATATCTACTGGGTAATTTAAATTCCTAAAAAACAATGATAAAACTAAAATTATACTAGAAATGTATAATCTTAATAACAATAATTGACTTCTAATTCATGTAAATTATTACATATCTCAATTAACATTAGCAAATGCTTAATTTTATTAATATTGCTGTGTTTAAGCAAATTCTCTTTTGCTATAATTTCCTTTTCCTCTTTGGTCTTTTTAATTAAATATAGGTCATTAGAGGGGACATCTGCATATTCTGGAGGTGGTTTAACTTATGTAACATCGAAATATTACAAATCTATCACAAGCTTTAAATTTCAATAAAAATTAAATTAAGTTTTAAATTTTTTAAATGATTTAGGACAAAAATTACATTTATCATAAAAATTTAATATTTAGATATGCTTTCTCAAAGTATTGTGTATTTATGCATCCAGAAAAGCTTCAAAGAGTTTGTCTATATCATAGTCATCAATATATAAATAAATTATTAAAGTGAATTTATAAATTGATTTTATATAAAAATCAGCTATATTTATGCATACATGCAACTATTATAGCGCTTCAAATTTAGTCAAGAGCTTAATAATGAAGCTTGGATCTTATTTATAATTTAAGCAATGATAAATTGTAAAGTTATATAAAATATATAAAATACAGTTAATCTTAAATTTTAAATTATCTTAACAAAGCTAAGTCTATTTAGAATCTAATTTTAAACTCCTAAGCTGTCCTGGTTTAGTTGTTACGCTTTTCAAAAGATACTCATAATCTAATTCAAATAAAAATAAAAATTCTTATAATTCAAATCATTAATAATTACAATTTATGCCTAATATTATTTTAGAAATCTGTTGATTCTAACCGCCAACCTTTTATTTATAACTCATTAATAAAATAATTTTATTTCAAGTGATGATAGATTTGGAAAAATAGTCAAGAAATTGATTTCTTCACAGTTATCATTTTGTTTATTATACTATTGCCAAACTTATATATTATTAATTGCAAATATTTAGTTAAACTTACCTTATAAATGTCATTTTTATAACTTTTACAATAGAACTCGTCAATTTTATAGTCAAACACTTCCTTTTTTATCTTTAATTCATCATTAATATTCCCAACATTATTGAAGTAATCTGAATCATCACTGTTATATTCCTCAGACGAGTCCTTCTCTTCCTCACCATCTGCTTTATCTTCTTCCACTCTCTATTCTGACATTTTGAATTTACCGTTCATTACAGCGTTTAGTTGGTAGCCGCTCATTTGAAGAATTAGGTTTTCTTTCAGGGTGGAGAATTGGTCTTCGCTGCTGCTCATGCTTAAACTGCTCGAGTGCTACTCTTAAAGTGATTAATTTTTTAAAAAATTTATTTAAAAAAATACGTAAAAGAAAGGGTAGATGTATTAGGGAAAATTTTAGGGATATATAGCTTGGTTATTATAAATTTATTGATAAAAGTTAATTAATTCTATAGTTGTTGGATCTCATTCTTTTCATTTTACTTCACTGTCTCGATATTTATTTTCTACTATTCAAAATCCCATAAACCTTTAATGAAGTTTATATGTGCTTTGATTTGTAAGGTATAGTTGGGGTCATATTGGGATTAAAAGAGAAAATGTAGTCTTTATGTGAATTTAATGAATATTTAATGAGTATTAGTTTACTTAAATCAAACGAATTTCTTTTGCTTGTCTTTGGTGTCTCTTTAATTTGCCGCCTTAAGTGGTTCAAGCACGTCGTTTAATGATTACTTAAGAGAGTGAGGAGCTCGTACTATTATCATCTCGACTAAATTTCTAATTTCTTCGCTAACATCTTCCTACTATATATGTTTCTAAGCTAACTAATTGATTATTTTTCATTCTTTGTGCCAAAGTAAGCCATACTTTCCATATCACTCTCTAAGATTATAACAGCAACTGCCCATATATCCCACTTAACTGAACCATTGGTCCACTTCTTCCTGGTTGGAAAATATCCTGGGGTACCAAGAACCTTAGATAAGGTTATATTTTCTTATCGTAATGATCTACTGAAATCGATGACAACTACTTTTAAAAGGCAAAGGTTCAACATTACATTTTCAGGCTAAATCTATGTGAACATATCCAATTTCATGCAACTCTTTGACACCCTTTATCATATCTGATAGAATATCATTCAAATCTTTTTGGTATCTGTTGTGATATAGGTAGTCTCTAAGAGTCATTTCAAATTCCTTCAGTCAAAGAGCGATGAAACCATTACATAAAATAATACCATCTAACTTTAGCAAGTTCTTGCAATCTCTTCTCTATGCCTCTCTGAGAACCATATATTCGTTAGCGAATTCATTTTAGTACTGCTCATTCTTAATTAGAGAGCTGAAAGGGTAAAAATTATATGCATACTCATCAATGACTATGAGCTTTACTTTGTTAGGCACGCTTATATAAAATAATTTTTAATGCAACTGCTGATATCAACTGCATTTAATGCAGGAATATATAGCTCTCTCTTAGAATCATGCTAGAAGGAATTTCATGGAGGTTGATTCATTGTTCCAAATCATTTCTGCCTCTTGAGCTCTTCCTGCTTTTCTCTTTGAGACTCAAGAGTATTAGATTTTCACTTTGCTGTATTAGTTATTTAGTATCTGCATCTTAAATCAGGAACTCACTAAGGTGATGCTTTTGCATTGCCTTTTAACTTTAGCTGAGTGAGAATATGACTTCATTCATGTTATGCACTAATACCTGCCATCTACTTTATCGTGCTTGAAATACACCTTAGCCTTTCCAGAATGTATCTCTTTATTATGCTTTTTCAAGCTTTATTTAGTAAAGAAAAAATTCTAGCAGTCTTGATATTAAAATATTTTTATTTTTTCCAACTGGTAGCTGTTCTTTTTTTCCTCAACATAATCAATTTAAGTTTAAACTCCTATCTCTGCGCACTCCTTCTGGTTCAAAATTTTTATGAAAAAAACCTCTGCTTCAAACTCAAGAGCTCTTAGCTCAATCTCCCTCTGAACATAAATAATTTCAGCCATTTTAGTTTAGCCATGATTATCCTGTTCCAAGAGAGACTGCTTTACGATTTAAGTTAGCCGCCATGTTTAAATTCAAATTTAAATTTCTATTATAAAGCTCTAATAACCTCAAAAGTTATAGTTACTCGGTATCGTAGTTTTTATAGCAACAATAATGGTTGATTTTGAAATGTTTGAGATATATTTATACCTAGTTTTTAACTATAACTTTTCTAATTTCATGCTTAATATTTGTAATTTTGGTACCAACTTAAAATAACATTCAGGTTGGTACTGGTACCATTTAGGTTTTGAACCATTTTGGAACTTTTCTATTAAACCCTCATTAGTTTAAAACTAGGTACTAATTAAGTTTTGGTTCTATTAAATTGGCACCTATTAAAATTAAACCGAATTAGTACCAGTACTAATTAAATTTAAACAAATTTTGTATACTAATATAATGGAACTAAATTGATAAAAATGGAGCTCCATCTCTGAAGTTTGTTACAGCTTCTCCAAATTTTCTCCATGTAACTTTGCAGGGTTGACCTCCTTTAAGATGCTCATATATAATTGTAAGTTTTTAAACAATAGGATCCAGACGTCTATAAGTTATAATTTGAATTTCATTAAAAGGAAGAGGAACAAAGATGGAATCACTCAATGATCAAATTTAAAGAGTTGAGGCTCAAGAAATGATATCAAGATTCAGAAGTAAGGAAGATCTCTATCGATACCTAACTTTACATGGTAAGATAACTTTATGACCATTAACATACTATACAGCTAGTTTATACCTTCAAATGATGGAAGGTACAAAATTTCATTCTTGAAAGCAATACTTTGTGAGGAGAAGAAAGCTTTTAAAAATAAAGAGATTAAACTCATTGAAATTTTCGAATACCCTGGGATTTCAGCTACTAATCTTTATGAGGATGCTATGAAAGATGAGGAAGTGGTTGTTTACCTTCCTACCAAGAAACAACTCTCTATTGAACAACCAGAGAGGAACTTCTTCTTTGGTTTTCTTGGTACAATAAAAGAGGAGTACCTCAGAGAAATAATTGAAGAAGCTTATAAGAAAAGATATTCTATCTCTCCTGAATAGTAGAAGAAGCAAGGGATTCAAATAAGTTCAGCTTGGCTAGAGGAACTTTAGAAACTTCTTTATCTTTCAAGTAAGCTTTGACATATGACTTTGTAGGAAAATCTGGCATTGGTATATATCTTATGAAAGAGCATGCTAAGGTTCATAGAGATAGAAAACAGCAGACAGTCCATTAAGTTAGCAAGAGACTTTATCATTAAATATAAAAACCAGAAGATATATTAATATTGAAACTGGAGAAGGCAGCAAGAGAAGAAACTTAGGGCCTATCAAGCCTTAAGAAGAAGAAAAGAAAGATAATCCTAATCCTTTTAAGGGCCCATTTAAAATGTGAACTATTTCAATAATTTAAGTCTAAAATTTATTAATAAACATTCATTCTCCCCTTCCTTGCACATATCGTAGTATTATCTTTATTCACTCTCTTGCAACTACTTTGTATTAAGTCTACTGTATCGATTGGTAATTCATGAATTAGATGATACAACAGTAGCTTCTTGTTGTGAGTCTTGATTTAACTCCAGTAAAATTCAATTCCATTAAATTATGGGCTAAAGGAACGTTGTATACAGGATTTATGTTTAACTTTTCATAAGCTTTCTTAGATTCCTTAGTCTTATTAACTGAGAGTTTGTCAACAAACAAGATGATTTATTGATCTTTGTATTTATCTCTTAGCTAATGCAAGAACTCAATATACTACTCAAAAATCGCTTAAAAGAGCGAGGATGAATGGCATAACTTTCTAAGCCTGAATCCTCGCTAATGCCAGGTAAAAATTGAATTGGTGACCACCTTCACCTTTTAGTCATAAACCTCTATGTTATCATACTTCTTGTACCATGACTTATTAATAAAGGTGTTGAAGGTAAACACAACTTCATCAGCATGTATGAACTTGATGTTATTATCAATAGCTCTCAGCATTTAATCAAATATATAGTTTAATATATTACTATAAAAGGGCACTGTAAAATAAATCACTCTCTTCACTCTGTTGACAGTCTTGAAAGTTATAACATTTCGTCTATAAATATTAGCTATAGTCTAAGGAGAGATACGCATGTCAGGAAACCTGCGATGAAACATTACAGCTAGCTAGTCAAGAGGAAAGTGTGCCCAATATTTTAAAGTCTTACAGTCAAAGAGGTAGCCAATATGGTGCTTTGAGAACTTTTATTTTCTTGCAGGATGCTTTCAAGTGCCTGAATTATAATGCTAAACAACCAACAAGCAAAGATACCTAACTGTTGAGGCACTCTTGCGTAAGAGTCTTGCTATGGCTGTATAATTCAGTACTGGTTAGTCTTAGTCTATATTAATACACGTTCCATACTTAAGCTTCAGCAGTAAATCTAAATATTACTCATCATAAATAGACCCTAAATTTCGCTAATTTCTATTTCTCATTTTGTAAATTGGCCTAATTTCACTACTAACCAGAATAAGACCACAACTTTACCGTACAAATCAAAGCACTTATAGACCTCATTAAGGGATTTTCATGTTTGATTGTATTGCATCTATGATACCTTAATTATGTCGAATAAAAGAATTCTCGAACTAACTCAAATCAGCCTCTTTGATTCTTGTTTAAATGTCAAAATCATTTTAAGGGAGACTTTAATCTTTTATTTCTTATTATTTTTCAGAGTTTTAAGAATCTATAGCATTCAAGTCTTGTTGTAGTTTTTCTATATCTTAATTAATTAAAGGGTTCAACATTTCATCAAAAGCTTAAATTCCTATTGGTATGAATCTATCATAGTTCATGTCGCTGTCCGAGTGATTTTATTATAAATTTAATTCATATTTTAATCCATCAAAAGGGGCATTTGTGTTGTTTTCAAAATATTTCGCTGTATTATTTACAGAGTAGGTTCTTTAAATTTTATCAATATATTCATAATCCTTCTAATCAATAGTGAAATTATAAAAAAGTTAATTAAGTGAATCAAATTGGTTTAAATATAATTAAAAATTATTAGATATGCAAATTTTACTAATCATCTTAATCATTAGGAATTTGAAATATATTTCTCTTGCTTAATTCTTTAGAATCTTCATGAAAAATATCCGCCTCAAAACCCTGATCTAAATCCTCATAATCACTTTCATAACTATATATTTTATCAATTATTGGCTTAGCATTATTTGCTAATGGTTTCTAGCAGTCACTATAATTATAATTTAATATTTTAAATTTATAATTTAATTTATTCATTGCCTCTCATATCAATAAAATACTACATTTTATTTATACCTGACTTAAATCTTAAATTTTTTCCAGAGAATTTTTCCTTAGCAAGTTGAATTTATTTCTCAAATATTTAATCCCCTCTATGGTCTTTATTTTCAAGATATTTGTAGTATTAAAAAGCTATCTTTAATTATTATTATTTTAAGTAACTGACTAATATATATATGTAATTTCTAAGTTAAAAATGCATAATATTTTTTATAATTGTGAAAGGGATTAGTTATCTACATGTAATAAGGATAAGCTGTTTAATGATTTCAACTCAAAAAGTTAATTAATAAAAAAAAAGTAAATCATAGTAAGTTATAATTGAAATTTTTAAGATTTACTTTAACTAATTTTAAAAAAAAAAGAATGACGATTCCTTTATAGTTAAAGTTAATATTGCATTTGCTCAAGGTTAACTTCAGCAATTTCAAATGAGGGATTTAAGTTAGTATCATTAGGATTTGTAAATCCCATATACTTTATATGAAATTATATAACATTTTAATTGTAAAGCTAAAATGTTTTTTAAGTTTTAAGATTGATTTTTAAATCATAAACATTTGTAATATATATTAATTAATTTTTTCAACTAAAATAAAAAATAACTACTTAATTCTTAACAAAATATTTTGGGGTTGATTGGTATGTTAAAATCAATAATTTTTATATCAAATCTTTTATTAAAGAATTATATTTTTTATAGATAAAATAAATCCATACTCAATTCTTTTAGTGCTGGATCTTAAGATGTTAATTATCTGGAAAGTAAGTTCATTTATATTTAAATATGTAATAAATTTTATTAAAAAATATTCTATAAATTCGTTTAATGAATAACTCGTTGCTTTACCTTCAGAATATCGGAAGAATTTTACAATAGTGATTTAATAAATTAAATAGAATATATATTTTGCCATTTTATATATTAAAAAGTATTAAAAAATATGAATCAAAAAATACCAATTTTTCAAAGCAAACATGTTCGGCTTTGACAAAGAAAGTCTTTATTAATCCAACAAATGATTCATTAAAATCCACATGAATTCTAAAAAATAAACTCAGTTTTCTATTAGTATTGAATCTTTTAAATTATTTATTATGCAATAATTGGTAAATTTATTGAAAGTACAATATAATTTTTGTTTATACAGTTATACAAATTCATAATATATTCAATATTTAATTTTGTTTATAAATAATTTAATCGCTTTTATTATATAAACAAATCTCTGCTTCTAATTAAGTATAATTTAAAGATATTTTGATATTTGAGCGCAATCTATCAGTTACAAATTTTCCATTGCTATTTCTTCGAAACTGGACATATTATTACTGCATGCTTTTAAAAATTCAATGTTTTAGTCAAATATTATGTGCTCAAACTATTATTTAATTTGTAATTTATTTTTACATTTAAATATAATTGTACATAAAAATAATAAAGATTAAGCAAAAATATAAATCCTAGGGGGGAGAGTTTCCTCCCCAAAGTTTTAAATGCACCCAAAGGGAAAGATTCCTGCACCCTTCGGAAGTTTTCTCTTCATACATATAAATATATAATTTTTATAAATTTTTAAGAATCTTTATCATCAAATATGCTATAGTTATTTATAATCTAGCATAAAATATCATTTCTACCTATAAAATGAATTCAAATTTTAATGAAAATTATATTAATTATTTATAAAAAAACAATGATATTATATTTGCAATCTTTTTAAAAATATATAATTTGATAAAAAAAATGAATACTATTATACCTTAAACATTTTATATTATAAAAAGTTGTTTTGTATATGTATTTGATTATTGAAATTGGAATTTGTAATCTTCTAATATTTTAATTGCCAAAAAATAGTAATTTTAATGTTGGGGAAAAAAACTCCCGAAGGAGTCAGGAAACTTCCACAGGAAGCGGGAAAATTCACGGGGCAGGAAACTTACTTCCCCAAACCCTAGAATCTTTATATTTTTTTTCCTTAGATCATACAATAAAATGTCAAAGTTATCTATTTATATAATAAAGTGAACTCATAAACAATATAAAAATGAACTCTCTAGAAAGAATAATTTATTCATTTAATTTTATAAATGGTATTATTTTTATCAACATAGCAATTTTTGAGATACAATTCATGCAAATGTGTAGGTAATTAATGAAATATCTCATATGATCTGTGTACATCGAATTCCCTTATGATTAACTTTTTCAATGTTTTTGGGAATTTCATTGGTCTATGTTAGAAGAAACCAGGCGAAATCACACTCAAAGAGAGACTTAATTCTATTTATTAATTTTAATTTCATATTTTTCAAACTTTTTAAGAATATTTTGATTAAAAGTTTAAAATTTTTATTAAAAACTATATTTTAATTCTTGAAGAAATTTTAGTTCAGGTATAAATTAAATTTTACCTGGTATAGTGGGTGGATTATCTAAATACAACACTCTTAGCTGTTTTTAATTAAAGAAATCAATAAAATCCTACATTCTCTCTTCAATCTAATTTAATTTATGATACACACTTTTCAAATTGAAATATTTATTGATAATTTGCAGGAGAAATAATTCTAAATTATTGAATGACAGAGAAATAAATTTGAAGTTTATTAAGTTTCACAAATTGATGTTTCTCTAAATATTCTTGAAGGAATCTTAAGGTAAGATTTTAGCATATTTAGGCATTTAATGACGTGTAGCCCTTTTTGAAAGTTTTTAGGAAAATCTAGTCATATACTGATTGATAAGCTTTTTAAAATTTTAGGAATCTTATACAATTAATATTAAAAAGCAATGTCTCTGTAGCTTTTATCTTTTGCATGGTACAAAATTGATTATAATTAATTAACCTGGAATATATTATTAATTGGTAAATTAAGAATCAATAAGTATAAATAATGCTATATTTATATTTTTCTTATAGACGTTATCTTTTGTAAATTTCCTCGATGATGTATTAACACCCATCATATACATAAATATTTCGTTTCTATCGAAAGCGCTAGATAGCACATCGACTAAAACATACTTTGATTTCAATTTTCCTATGTGAAAAAATTTCTAAGGTTGAGCCTATTTCTTTGGGTTGTCCACCTGATAATCTATAGCTTCTGGAAAATCTTTTACAACTATCTAGTCTTGTTATTATTGGTCAGATTGCATTTTTTATTCTGGCAAATTAATAAATATAAATAATACTTAATAACACATAAAGCTATTTAACGTACTTTCAGAAATTAAAGATTAATAGATTTTTATCAGTTCTATTTTCATTATTTATATAAAATAAAAGAATGATGCTATAAAAATAGGAATATAATCATATATGAGATTTACATGTGCAATTTTTCTTTAAAAATTTATAATGATTAAATCTAGATAAATAATTAATTTTAATTTTTTAATTTTCTTTTATAACTTAAAATTCTTTCAAAAAAATTCATTCTTAGCTTACTTTAGTATAAATCTCATGTTTTGGTCCAGTAATTATATTTTTAGTATAAAGTTATTATTTACTGAGCTCAATCCCCATATTTGTGAAAATTAATTTATTCTTTCTTTTGTACATACTTTTTGTTATACTTTCTAGATCTACTGGATTTAAAGAATTGTAAAATAAATTAGAAGATATTATATATATATAACAGGATAGTTAATCTCAAGTTCTTACAAAATATGTGAAGTTCTTATATAAGTTTATAAATGTTAATTTTTTAAGTTTATTTTCTAATTAGTTATTTAATTAGGTTTAAACTCTTCTTATTCTTGCATGCTATTAAAGAGCACCTTTTGGATTTGATTAATAAAGGAATACTTTTGAAACATGGAAATTTACTTAGTTAGTTTATTTGATTAACATCAATTAAGTTTTAACATATCACTGATTAATACTAAAATTATACCTTCAATCTTAGTCGTGACGTAGACATATCTGAGTGAGTTGACGTGGCATTCATGAAGTAGAAAACTCCGAAAAAGCCAGTCTCGCTATCACCTAGTCTCCTCCCAAATCAAGATGTCATCCAGTTATAACCCGTGGACAGAGCTCGTATAAATCAACTAGTGTGACAGAAGCTGGAGAAAAACGCTTACCGGTCCCACTGCTGCTGGGAAACTACCCTGTCTTTTCGCTGTGGTAGCTTCAGCACCCTCACCTGTGTGGGAGAAAAATCCTTATCGTTGGCTTCTGAAATTTTACTTAAATTAAATTATTTATAAATTTATTATTTGCAGTAAAAAGTTAGTCAATTTTAACAATCTTGGGCTCATTCTATAAGAAATTCCAAATTAGCTTAACTTTATTAATATTGGCTGATCTAATTTATCGGAACCTGTACCTAGCCAATAGTAATATAGTTTAGCTAAGTTTGAATTTCTTATAGAATGAGGCGAAGATTGTTTAAACTGAACAACTAATAACAGCTAATAATTTAATATAATAATTTAATTCAAAAAAATTTCCCTATTTATAAAGTAATTCCACAATATTACAATTATATTATGATCTTTATAAATTTTTAGTTTTTATTTTTTTCATTAAAAATTTAATTCTATTTTAATGAAAATAGTAAGGCAAAGGTTAAAAAAAAATCATAAAAATTAATTGTTTATAAAAGAGAAAAATTAATAAATATTAAACTAAATAAATAACCTATAAGTAAAAAGTTAATAACTAATTAATAATTTTATTTATGAAAATTAATTTCTATAAAGAATATTTGTTCTAACCAAGATACATCTCCCCATCCATCGTCCCATACCCACCCCTCCCCACTACCCCCACCTAACCCAATCTAAAAAAATATAATTTTTTTTTAAAAAAAAATATTGCTATCACTATTATTTCGAATTATATCGAGGTTAAATGATTAGAGATTTAAATTTTTGAAAAAAATTTTGAATATATTTTATATAAAATCATATAAAAAAATGGGATTCTAGTGACGAAATTAATTTATCAATTAACAATACTAATATTAGTATTGTCAAGAAAGATGTATATTCAAACTTTGATGAAGAAAAATTTAATATGAAAAAGAATATGTTAAAGTGAGGAGGGATTTGGGAGAGTGGAAGGGGGTTGGGAGGGGTTTCTTAGTTAGAACAAATATTGAACATTTTCTAGTAAATCTTTTAAGGTACTGACCATGCTTGTACATTATAAGCCTACAGAATGTTAATATTCTAAATATCAATCTTTAACTTAAAATATGCGCAAATATATCCAATAATTAGTTGATAAATAAGCAATTATTATATACTTTCTAAGAGTATTTCTAACTGGTGATGTTAGTAATTCTTCGAATAGTTTGTCAATTCCATTATCATCACAATATATAAAAATAATACGAAAAATATAAACATCTGAGATATTCAAGCCAATCTCTAATTCTTCTAAACTTTAAAATTGAGATACATTCTTTATTATTGTATTGATATTATCTGCGAATTGTGATTGATATGAGCATAACACTAATTTTTTCAATTGATAAGGCTATCTCGTGAGATTTTCAAGCAACTCTTCATAATTTATATATGTTTAATTAGTATTAATTATAGTTGCTTTAAATTACTTAAAGCAATTAAATTGATATAAACTAGAGGTAGAACTATCTTGGATTATATCTACAGTAATTAGATTTTCAAAAGCTATAAGAAAATAATTTTAGCATTAGTTCTAATTATAATTTCTGAATCCTTTAAAGTTTATAGAGAAATTAAACCTCTAAAATTGTTCATGAATTTGACCTAATTGTTTAAAGAACTTATTATTTTAGATGGATGCAAAGCTGATGGTTTTATTTTTTTGTTAAATAATATTCTTCCTGCACCATATTTTTTATTATAAAGAGTTTTCAATAATATGACTGATTAAACATATAAGATGCTATCAATTTTTCCTGAGCTTTTATATTCTAAATCTATTCTTCTATAATAATACACAGTTAGCCCCAGGAATCATCATTAATAAAAATAATTAGACAAAATACTTCATTCTATTGAACTCTGAAAATAAATTATTGAAATTTATAGAGTTTAATATTCATTAGTATAACATAGATTTTATATTAAAATATTCCATCCACTGCAATTGCTGTATAGTATTAATTAATATATAATGTTAAATTTTATATATAATAAATTTGGATAATCAATCTATTCCATTCCCCATCCTCTAATAAGGATAAAATTTAAAGATTATATAAAATGGTTTATAATTCTATGAATTATATTTTGTAAATCTAATTTCAAGTTCTTTTAATTTTGGTAAAATGTTCAAAATACTAGTGAGCTTTAATACATCTATTTACATTTCTTATTAATTTTAAGCAGAGTCTTAATCTCCAATATGATCTATAAATTAGAATTTTATCTTATTTATTTAAAATTAGTTTTAATAAAATATATCATTTATCTTCATTCCTGCTAATAAGTTTAGGCCTAATTAGAAAACCTATAAATATTATTTTCATTATTTTCTAATTGAACTGTTTTAAAAATACATTTCAATTCATTAATTGATTCTTTTTATGAGAATATTGTAATTACATAAATATTTTTTAAGTTTTTTTAATCTTAATTTTTAAGAGTAATAGCCCCTGAGGGCCGCTAAAATTATTTTTCTCAGTTTAATAAAATGTTCAAAAAATGATTAAATCATAAAATCATGTTATAATGTATTAATAAGGTCTGAAATGACTTTTCCAAGGAATTCAGAGCAACAAAGAATGTAGTAAAATTTTACATTAAAATCATAAAAACATAAGATTGACTTAATATTGATAAAATACATAACATTTGGAAATTCTAAATTCGAAATAAATTAAAACTAACAATGAAATAATATGCATAAATTAGTTTTGATAAATATGAGAAAATTACTATATAATGTGAGAGATAATTGCATTTTTGCTATCTGTATTACTAACTGTAATTCATTTTATTTTTAGGAATTTAATATTATTATATTTTCTTAAAATTTTCAATTTGAGCGAACACATAGTTTTGTGATGAATATCAGCTAATTATCTACTTATGTTATCAATAATGCTAGTAAGGGATATATCACTATTGTCTCTCTCTTTGTTCTGCAATTAAACTTCTTGTCATTCCTAGTGAAACTATGAACATCCACAATCCTTATCTATAAAAGTATATTTAATTAAGAAAAAAATCTAAAAATTATGATAAAATTAATGATATTTTGAATTGTATTGTTTTATTATAGAAAAATATGAGAAAAACTTACTTTATTGAACATTAAGGACTTGCTTTTTTGAGATCCATTTTTAATTGTAGATAATGAATTTTATTTCTGTTTTTATTTAACTAGCAATTAATTTTAAATTTCAAAGATTTATGAATGATATTACTATTTTTTCTAAATATTTTATGTATAATATATTTGTATTTTCACGAATTAAATTACTAACATAATGATAAACTGCTTTAAAAATTTGTATCACAATCGTTGAGGTATAATTATTTTTTTTTAACATTAATAAAAAGCTCTTCATGTTATTATAGCAGTTTATCATTATATTAGTAATTTAATTAGTGAAAATACAAATATATTATACATAAAATATTTAGAAAAAATAGTAATATCATTCATAAATCTTTGAAATTTAAAATTAATTGCTAGTTAAATAAAAACAGAAATAAAATTCATTATCTACAATTAAAAATGGATCTCAAAAAAGCAAGTCCTTAATGTTCAATAAAGTAAGTTTTTCTCATATTTTTCTATAATAAAACAATACAATTCAAAATATCATTAATTTTATCATAATTTTTAGATTTTTTTCTTAATTAAATATACTTTTATAGATAAGGATTGTGGATGTTCATAGTTTCACTAGGAATGACAAGAAGTTTAATTGCAGAACAAAGAGAGAGACAATAGTGATATATCCCTTACTAGCATTATTGATAACATAAGTAGATAATTAGCTGATATTCATCACAAAACTATGTGTTCGCTCAAATTGAAAATTTTAAGAAAATATAATAATATTAAATTCCTAAAAATAAAATGAATTACAGTTAGTAATACAGATAGCAAAAATGCAATTATCTCTCACATTATATAGTAATTTTCTCATATTTATCAAAACTAATTTATGCATATTATTTCATTGTTAGTTTTAATTTATTTCGAATTTAGAATTTCCAAATGTTATGTATTTTATCAATATTAAGTCAATCTTATGTTTTTATGATTTTAATGTAAAATTTTACTACATTCTTTGTTGCTCTGAATTCCTTGGAAAAGTCATTTCAGACCTTATTAATACATTATAACATGATTTTATGATTTAATCATTTTTTGAACATTTTATTAAACTGAGAAAAATAATTTTAGCGGCCCTCAGGGGGCTATCACCCATTTTTACTATTATTTAAAAATTAATGAAATTTGAGAAAAAACCAATTTATATACAACTTCCTATAATATATTTATGAAAAGTAAGTAAAAATTAAATGAAATTAGCAATAGCAATAATGAAATTCAAATAAAAATTATAATGATAAAATTCATTAACTAGGTTTAAAAATAATACCGTATCAATTTAGTTTTATAACTGTTTAAAGGAAATGGATTAGTTACACTTTTACTTTAAAATGATTGGATAATAAATTATTCTACAATTAATCATCATTTTTACTAATAAGTTATACAAGAATAGATTTAGAGTTTAATTTGTTACTATGTGAATTTATATATTTATCTATAAGATACTTCTTTAGTTTTATAAATATTCTCACTTTACTAAACCTGATATGGATCATTATTTATTTTTATTTCATCTTTTTCTATTTCTGTATTTTTTTCATACAATTATTGCAAATATTTCCATAAAAAATAACTGTCATCTGCAGAGTCTAAGTTATAAATTCATAAACATTTTAATATAATTAATAATTAATTGAGCAATATAAATTTAGGTTTTTTTTTAAGTTTTCAGAGTTATATTAGTATATTGAATTAATAATTTGATAGTCTTGTCTATAGTTTTGATCATTAATCTTATAATTATTAATTTCTGCTATTACCAAACATACCAGATATCTCTTCAATATATAAATTATAAATAATATAATTTAAAAACTCAATTCCTAAAAATGTTCTTTAGAAAAATCTAGGAGAGTTAAGCTTCTCAGTGTCTTAAGCAGAAATTTTAAATTTATTAAACATATTATTAATAAACAATGAATTGAAAAAGCTTTAACCAGTATCAGATTGTGATAACTTATCCAAAGTTAAACTTCTTAAATTTAGATTGGGAATCAGGGTAAGCAACTCCAACATCTAGAAATTGTAATCTATGGAATATTTAAATATTTTTAATATAAAATATTATTTACAATTAATGCATAAAAATCTATCCTAAGATGTTTTAGTTGAGGAACTTAATTTTTAAATATATGTAATCCCCATGTTCTGTCACTCTTGTATAATCGCATTCTTTAATTTAATTATAAAAATAAGTAAATTCATATCATTAGAAGTCTAATTTTGATTTAATTTTTAATTATAAAACTCAACATTTATAGAAAAACCTTTGCCATAATGAAAATTTTAAATGTAAAATAAAGTTATAATTTTAATAGTCCTGTGAATATTTTGAGTGGCAAATATATCTCTCAAAATTCCTAATGTAATCATTAACATATTAAGATATCACACTCTAAGAAAGGTAAATATGAATTTAATAGTCTTGTAATAAAATAATATTTTTTTCTAATTCAAAATTAATTTTTAATTCTTTGATTGTGAGTATTAATTTACTTTATGGTTAAATGTTTTAAATATTTAGAAAGAGAGAAAAAGAATATTATATCCAATTTTTCTTAAAACATCATTGATAACTTTTTTTAAATGTTTTATACAAAATAAATAAAAAAGAATTTCAGGAAAAAAGTTCATTTTTTGTTAATAAAAATTACATATTATATAGAAAAAACCGCAGTTTCTTATAAAAATTCTCCAAATTTAATTTGGGTGTTTAATAATTTAAAAGTATTAAAAATAAATAATTTCTATTTAATCTTAAAATTCTATATTTCATTCTAAAGGCCTTGTCTTTTACATCGTTTTAATAATCCTCGTTGAATTTAAAATAAGCAAATTAAAAAATCATTATTTTTACTATTTTGTGTGAGCTAACTTTATTGTAATACTTTCAACTTTGTAAAATAACCCCAAAATGATCTCGATTATTGGTAAATTTTAAATTTCGATTAATAAATAAAAATTATGAAAAAATACTATCATGTTATAATATTTACAAGACTTACATAAAAGGAATGTTTAAGTTAACTTTTAATTTTCTTTTATAGTTAAGCCTAGTTTAAATACATAATATTTAGATGATTAATTTCTTTATAATTTAATCTAAATAAGAATAAGTATAATAATTCTAAATTATAGTAAATATATCTAGATAGTTTGGCTTTAAAGTATAAAGTATAATGTTTCCTTTAAATCTTCTATTTGAAATATTTCAAGAACTGGTAATGTCAGTTCTTGAAAGTTATATTAATTTTATTTGAAGGCATTCATAAAATCCTTGAAGTGAGAGACTAATTATGTTCTGAATCCTAGAGTACAAATAGATGTGAAAATTATTTGTTAAAAAATAAGAAAATAATTATTGTGTTATTTATCATGTGAATTGATATAATAAATAATTTAAAAAATAGTCAATCATACAATTTTTTACTAACTAATTTTAAAATACAGTTATTATAACTGCTTAATTAAAAGGAAAAAAATATATAATTAAATCGTCAATTTTATTTTTCTTAAAAAGACCATGCCATGATAATAATAACACATTAAAAATATTATTGATAATTCTAATAATTTATTTATTTTTTATTAGATTAAATTATTTTAAATTTATTAAAACTATTTTGTTGATTGTAATAATTAAATTAATAGTGAAATGAATAAATTTAAAAAAAATTTTTATATACTAAAGTACAAATCGATTTTTATCTCAAATCTTGAAAAAGAACTTCATAATTATAAATTTAACAGTTTTTTAGGTGCAATTCTTATAGATTCTGAGGGATTCTTTCAAGTATCCTAAAAATACATAAAAAATAGGGAAATTGGTATAAATGCAAATGAGGATTAAGAAACATTAAATATGACAGTCATGTTTTAATATATCGATTTTAAATTAAAGTTTAAGCATCTTAGTACATTATTAAATATATTACAATAGAATTTGCTTGTCTGAATTTCACTAATTTTTTAATCGTCAAGATCTCCAGTTAAGAAATCGAATAAATATTGGTTCTTCTCATTTAGTGGAAAGGAAGCTTTGTGAAAAATCTGTGGTAATCATAAAAAAGGCCGAAGCAGAATACTTTGAGAATAAAAAGTAGAATTTTTTTTATTTGTTCTTAGTTCTTAGGGAAGACAAATTATTTTGTAATAATTGCTTTTTCTAATCGGTAAAATAACACAAATCGCTCATCATCTTTAATAATGAATTTGTGAGAGAGATTACCTGATATTTATTACGAATATATGAAATATTGTCTGTTAGTTATGCTCAATTCTTTGCTTAATTAAAAATTTTATAAATTTCAAACAATATTTATGTCTAATCTATTATTATTAAAAACATGACAGTTATATTTAATGTTTCTTGATCTTCATTTGCACTTATACCAATTTACCTATATTTTATGTATTTTATCGATAATAAATTTGATTTAGATATATTCAAATCACTCAGTTTTAAGATTCTCAAGTTTTAGGGGAATTAGAATTTTTATGTCAATTGAGTAAATTTCAAGTTTAGTTCTAAATAAAATAAATAAATTTTATGATAAATATTCTTAAAGATGAACAAGTTGGGCAAGATAAGTCAATTTTGATTGTGATCTGTCATCACCAATTAACCCTAATTTTTTAAGTTTTAATTTATTGAAGGTTGAAAAATTTGACTCAAAGGTGTCTTGGATATTTGTCAATTAAAACTATAAAGCTTCAACTTCAACATGTGGGAATTCCGCTTTGTAATCTTGAATAAGTTATATTCATTATAACATTTAAATATAGTTGGAATTCAAGATAAGAATTTATTTTTGCTGATATGATGTCTACTCCGCTCTTCTGCGTACTTAAGAATATTTAATCATTTACATTTCTTAATTTAAATTAATGGCAAATTATTAAAGGAAACATACTTGAATGATTATTTTATATGTAATTTAAAATTTGATTGTCTTTTTTATTCTTTCTTTGGCTATATCTTCAATCATCTATAAAATATAAAGAATAAATTTATTACTGCAATCAATTAATTTAATTTATATACATTTTCCTAAACATACTTCCTTGAGCTTCTATTTACCTTCATCATAAACTTATAAAGCTCATTTTTTTCAAAAGCTCTGCTCAAAATGTCTAGTATAATGTATTTTTGAAAAATTTTTCCAACTTTAAAGTATTTTTTCGTTGAGCTTACTAAGTATATGTAATTTTAAGACATTTTTATAACAAATTTTATAAATTTTCAATCTTTGTATATCTGAACTTTTAATTTTATTAATTAATTATTAAATTAAGTTGTTTCATCTTTTTAAATCTTGAATTTAATGAGAATAAAATATGTATATACTTTCATAAATTTCTAAGTTATTTTAACTTTTTTATTTGACCGCATTAAATATTGAGAAGTAATATTGATTTAGACCTAATCATTATTATTAATAAAAATACCTCATTATAAAATATCAAATACCATGCTTAAATATATCAAGAGTTGATAAAGTTAATTGGGAGTGGAAATGATCTTAGATAAGCTATTCAAAACCTAAAATAACATCAATAGTATTATATGTATTTTGATTTTTATTGTAAAAACTTTGTTGAAAATAGGCAAAGTTTAGATGAGATTATCCACTGCCAAAAGAGACTACTTTGCGATTAAAGTTAGCCGCCATGTTGCAATTCAAATTTAATTTTTATTATTAATAAGTAAAAACCTCTATGGATATTGTAACTCTGTAAAGGAATTGCCATAGCAACAAAAAAGATTGATTATCAAGTGTTAGGCATCATATTTATACTAAGATTATTGCAATAAATTTTCTAATTTAATATATATATATATATAATAATATTGATAATGGTAATAACTTATAATAGATTAAGGTTTGTAATGGTACCAATTAGGTTTTGAATCATTTTGGACCTTTTCCATTAAAACATCATTTTTTTAAAACTAGGTATTAATTCAGTTTTGTTACTATTAAATTGGTAATTAAAATTAAATGGAATGAGTACTAGTACTATTTAATTTAAACAAAATAAGTACTAATATAATGGAACTAAATAGTTAAAAATGGAGCTCTTTCTCTAAAATTTTTACAAATGCTTTCAAAATTCTCCACTTATCTTTATCATGTAGACCTCCTATTAGAAACCCATATTTAATAGTTAATTATTAAATATTTAAGTACTGCAATGAAGAGGGTTGAGGCTTAAGAAATGATCTCAAGGTTTAGAAGCAAAGTGGATCTCTATCGATACCTCACTTAGCATGGTAATACTACAATTTATGTCTAAACAAATACTCTTTTTATTTAATTCTTTCCAGTCATGGAAGGTACCATAATATCATTCTTAAAAAGCTATTCTATATGATGAAAAGAAAGCCTTTAAAAACAACGAGATAAAGTGGATAGAGATTTCAAACTTCCAGAGAATACACTGAAAGATGAAGTGTTAGTTATTTACCTCCCTACTAAGAAACAACTCTTTAACAAGCTTGCAGAATGAAGTTTCTTCTTTGATGTTCTAGGCACATTTAAAGAGATTAATTTCAGAGAAATCATTGAAGAAGCTTACAAGAAACGCTATTCTATTTCTCCTAAAGACTATAAGAAGCAAGGCTTACTAATAGCGAGACCTGGCTCGCAGAGCTTATCAAGCATCCTAGCCTCTCTAGTAATCATTGGTTCATAACTTTATAGGGAAATCTGGAACTTGCATATTCCTAATGAAAGAGCATGCTAAGGTTCACAAAGAAAGAAAGTAAAGAAAACTTATGATATGAGCAAAAAGCTAACTAAACATATCCTAAAACCATATTAAATGAACATAGATGTAGGAGCTTGCACTAAGTGAAGAAATATGGGCCCGACAAGCCATAAGAGGAATAAAAAAGAGAAGCCAGTCCCCTATATGAGCCGATTAAATGTGAATATGTTCATTTTTAAAAATCTAAAACTTATTTTTAAAAAATTAATTCTTGATTCTTTAGGCACAAATGGGTGCTTATCTAAGCTCACTGTCTTACTGCATCTTTGAATTATGTCTACTTTATCGATAGGCAAGTCATGCATAAGGTGATTCAGAGCAGTTTCTTGTAGTGAATCTTGATTTAAATCTAGAAGAATTTTTTCCATTAAATTAATGTTTATTTGGAACTTTGTTAACAGAAGTTATGTAAAAGTCTTCATATGTTTCTTAGACTTCTTAGTATTATAAACTGAAAGGTTATCTGCAAACAGAATATATCTTAGTTGCTGTACTTATCTCTCAGCTTATGAAGGGACTTTATATACTACTCTCGCTTAATAGAGCGAGGGTGAATGACATAACTTTCTAAGCCTGAAACTTCACTTATGCCAATCAAGATTTCATTGTTGATTTCTTAACTTTCTAGTCATAAGCTTCTATATTATCACACTTCTGACCAAGACTTATTAATAAAGATGAATACAGCTTCATCATAGTGTATGGACTTGATGTTTTTAGTAATATCCCTCTGCATTTAATCATATATATATATAGTTTAAATAATTATTATAAATGGTACTGTAAATCAATCACTCTCCTCAATCTGTTAGCGGTCTTGAAAGTAATACCATTTCTTTTATAAATGTGGCTAGACTAAGGAGAGATGCACAATTCAGGAAACTTGTGATGAACAATCACAGCTCGCTAGTCTAATGGAAAGTGTGCCCAATACTTCAAAGTTTTCGAATCGTAGAGGAAATTAATATGATCCTAAAAGAACTTTAGTTTTATTGCAGGATTCTTTCAAGTGGCAGAATTAAAATGCTAAACAGCTAGCAAGTAGTCATACGTAACAGTTCAGGTGCATTTGTGTAATAACTTTGCTATTGCCACATAATTAATTCAGGTTTAACTTAGTATGTATTAATAGTCGTACCATACCTAAGCTTAAGCAATAAAAATAAAAATTATTCATCATAAATCTACTCTAAATTTCGCCAATTTCTTCCATTTACAAATTGCCCTAATTTTTCTACTAACTCAATAAGACACCAACTATACCCTACAAATCAAATCACTCACTAAAACATCTAATTGAGGGGTTTTGGGGTTTTGAATGACTTATACAACTATCTAATCTTTTTATAATTGGTAAGATAGCTTTTTCTTCTGTAAAATTAATAAATATAAAAAATTTAATAACATTTAATGCTATTTTAACATATTTTCAAAAATTAAAGATTATTTAATTACTAATTAGTTATATTTTTAAATTTATGGAAAATTAATTTTTATAAAAAAAATAAGAAATAATTCTATGTGAGATTTATATATGCTATTTTTCATTAGTAATTAAATTAAATTGAATGATTAAATCCAAATAAATTATGTTACTTTCTCAATATTCATATATGACTTATAATTTCCTTTTATGTTCATTCTTAGCTTACTTTAGTATAAATTTCATGTTTATGTCCAGTTATAATATTTTTAGTTTTAAGTTATTATTTACTGAGCTCAATCCCCATATTTGTGAAAATTAATTTATTCTTTCTTTTGTACATACTTTTTGTTATACTTTCTAGTTCTACTGGATTTAAAAAATTTATAAAAAGATTTATATATTGATATTTTAATATATTACAGGATAGTTAATCTCAAGCTCTTTCAGAATTTGTGAAGTTCTTATATAAGTTTACAAATATTAATTTTTCATTAAAATTTTCTGATTAGTTCTTTATTTATTTTTATTCTATTCTTCTTGTATTTTTTTAAAATGCACCTTCTTGATTTGATTATTCTTGAAATAAATTAGAATAGGGAAATTTATTACTAAAATTAAGAGTTATAATTATGTTCTAAAATAATTTCTATTTTTTTATAAGTCATTATAAATTCATTTTTTCAATGAAAATACTTAGCAAAAGTTTAGATATAACATAAAAATTAATTATTTAATTTATTAAGTAATCATATTTATGTGCTAATAGCAAGATTCATAAACAATTTACAATTTAAAAATAACCTATAAGTGGATAACTTTAACATTTAATTAATATATTTTTGAAAATTATTTACATTAAAATAATACTGAGCATTTTTTAGTAAAATTCTTGGGACTTTGCTTGTGCATTTTAAGCTTATTGAATGTTTATATTCTAAATCTCAATCTTTAACTTAAAATAAGCGAAAATATATTTAATTATTAGTTTATTAAAATAAGCAATTTTTATATACTTTCTTAGAGTATTTCTAATTGGTGATGTTAGTAATTCTTCAAATAGTTTGTCAATTAAATTTTCATCTCTATATATTAAAATAACTCAATAAATATAAAACATCTAAGATATTCAAGCCAATCTCTAATTCTTCTAAATATAAAAATTGAGTAACATGCTTTATTATTGTATTGATATTATCTGTGAATTGTGATTGATATTAGCATAAAACTAATTTTTTCAATTGGTAAGGCTATCGAATTAGATTTTCTAGTAATTCTTCATAATTTTTGTAAGTATTTAAATTGTATTAATCATAGTTACTTTAAATTATTTAAGGCAATTAAATTTATAGAAACAAGAAGTATAAAATATCTCTATTAATTAAACAGAAATTATAATTGCAAAAATATAAGCAAATAGTAAGCATTAATTGCAAATAATATTTCTGAATAATTTAAATTTTATGAGAAGTGTTTAGAGAAATTGTGAATCTTTGATAAATTATTATTAAATAATAAGATATGAAGGAGGTCAACTTCTTTTAAAAGATGAAGACACCACTGAAATTGTATACGGATTTTGCTATAATTTTTTTTAAAGAGATTACTATTTTAGTTGGAAGCAAAGTGGGTAAATTTTACCAGAATAAATTTATCGCACAATATTTTTAAAAAGAAAGATATCATAATGATTTCCTAGTTGAACCTTTAATATGTTCTCAGTTTTCCCGAGCTTTATTATTTTATACTATCTATAACAATCCACAGTTAGCCAAAAAACATCAATAAAAAAGAAATTAGTCAGAAACGTCAATCTGTTTCACTCTGAAAGATCTGAAGAAAAAATATTAAAATCTATAGAGTTTTATGTTCAATAGTATAACATAGATTTTATGTTAAAACTTTCCATCCACTGCAATCGCTGTATAGTATTAATTAGTATATTATGTTAAATTTTATATATAATAAATTTGGATAATCAATCTATTCCATTCCCCATCCTCTAATAAGGATAAAATTTAAAGATTATATAAAATGGTTTATAATTCTATGAATTATATTTTGTAAATCTAATTTCAAGTTCTTTTAATTTTGGTAAAATGTTCAAAATACTAGTGAGCTTTAATACATTTATTTTCATTTCTTATTAGCTTTAAACAAAGTCTTAAACTTCAATATAATATAATAATTTTATTTTGATTCTATTCCATTTTATAATTAATATATGTTCACCCAAGGTATCCCACCCTCCCCCCCAGTCCTAAACAAGGTACCTCCCCCCCCCCTCCCCCACCTCAAAATGAAGTCCCCCTTATATTCCCCACTTTAAATGATAAAACATATTCCCAAGGTATGAATCGACTCACTTGTGACATCTGACTCTCCTTATAATATTTACTCTTAATAAAAATTACAAAAATCTTTTTTCAACCTAAATCAACTTCATTCGATTTTAATATAAAAATTAGCATGAGTAAATTTTACAAAATACTCATTTACTGTCTAGAATAAAAACTATTATTTCATAATTTATGAATAAATTCAAAAATGATTATGTTTGTTGATTTTATTATTATTTCAAAATGTTGAATTTATTCATAAATTATGAAATAATAGTTTTTATTCTAGACAGTAAATGAGTATTTTGTAAAATTTACTCATGCTAATTTTTATATTAAAATCGAATGAAGTTGATTTAGGTTGAAAAAAGATTTTTGTAATTTTTATTAAGAGTAAATATTATAAGGAGAGTCAGATGTCACAAGTGAGTCGATTCATACCTTGGGAATATGTTTTATCATTTAAAGTGGGGAATATAAGGGGGACTTCAATTGTGAGGGTGGGGGAGGGTGGGGGGAGGTACCTCGGTTTAGGGACTGGGGGGAGGGTGGGGGGAGGTACCTCGGGTGAACAAATATATATTTAAATATAATATTAATCTTCATTCCTGTTAATAAGTTTAGGCCTAATTTAAAAACCTAAAAATACTATCTTCAAATTTTCTAGTTAAAGTGTAAAATAATTATAAATAAATTCCTTAGTTAATTCTTTTTAGTAGAATGATGTAAATAAATATTAAAATTCTATGTATTTATTTATATTTATTATTTCTTAATTTAGAATTTATGAAATTAAAATAAATTAACAATTTATAAACAACTTTTGTTAATATATTCAAGTAAAGACAAGAAAATTATATTTTTCTAAAAGAACTAATAGGTTAATATTAAAAAAAATTAACTATTTTTCAATGCTTTGATAAATAAATTTCAATTATAATTGCGATTTTAAATAAGCGTTTGTAATAAGGAAATTAAAATCAAGTATATAAAGCTAATTCAGTAAATTGGTGTAAGAATGATGATGTAATAATTTATTGATATATTTGTTTGCAAGAGATTGACTAATTACATTTTTCATTAAAATGATTGGATTATAAATTATTCTGTATTTGCAATTAATCTTCAATTTTACAATTAAGTTATACAAGAATAGATTTAGAGTTAAATTTGTTACTATGTGAATTTACAAATTTATTTAGTAGATAAAACCCCAATGCTATTATTTACAAGATTTGGGTGACGCATTAAATTGATTAAGTGTGAATTATAATAATTATGGATTTGGTAGCTTTAGTAATTTATTAGAGGGTCCTGTAGTAGTAGTAGTAGTAGTAGTAGTAGTAGTAGTAGTTAGTAGTAGTAGTAGTAGTAGTAGTAGTAGTAGTAGTAGTAGTAGTAGTAGTAGTAGTAGTAGTAGTAGTAGTAGTAGTAGTAGTAGTAGAGGGCTATTCTACTAAAGCTACCAAAATGACGAATCTCCTATTTAATTATTATAAACTGCTACCCCTCTATAATAATACTTTAGAATCTCTAACAACACCACGAATCCAACATATGAACCTACTGCTCCTTAATTCTAACGCCCCGCTCAGCCAGCAAGACGACCCATAGCTGCTGGAGGACCTCTCAGAGGATCTGCTGCTTGACCATCTTGAGTTTGACGACCCCCTGCTAACAAAGACATCTTTCAAACAGCGCCTAAACATTCTCATCAGCAACATTCAGATGGCAAACAGAAGTCATGGGAATCTCTGACACGTGGTGAGTAGCATTCTCGGCACGCGCTCCACGCTCTCCTATTCGACACTAGTGGACGAGGCTTTGGATAGGGTTTGTAGTATTGAGAAGGAAGATGGCGGCCGCCATATTGGATGTTCTCATGATAATTCGACGCACCACCAAACCATGGGTGACTTCTTGGATCCCACCACGGATGTCACAGCACCTATATCAAGGTAAGATTCGAGCCTTTGTTTCTAACACCATATGTAGGGAAGGAGCACAACGTAACCTATTACCCAAGCTAAGCGATCAAGTGGCGAGTCCCAGCAATTTTCTCAAGAATGCCTGACGTCCAGAAACCGTTGGCTAAGAACCGCCAAGCCATTTAAGCCATTGAATGTCTGGATGGGAGTCGTATATTGAGCAATAGCTGAGCCCCACTAATCACTAAGAAAACAAATAAACAACATTTAAAGAAGCGATTGCAACAGCGCCTTAACTGTCACCATGGCTGCCATAGTTGGCCGTACCTATTAAAAGTGAACCTAAGTGGAATAGCATTCCATGGGCGCCCTGGCCTCAACTATATCGCTCTTGTGCAAAAGCACTAAACTCTAATGCCTTCCGCTAAGCGAAATCTCTATTGCTCTAGTGCAAAAGCTATTTGCCTGCAATACCTTCTAAATCAGGATTCCTGGCACCCTGTTCTTTAGCTGTGCTACTAGTCTCTTTAGCGGCTGGGCTGGTGAAAGATTACCCTTGGGGGATTGAGAAAAATACCTTAAGAGACACAACAAATTTCAGAATTTTTGAATATTCCTCTATGCTATCGTCATGTGCCAATGAAGTTGACTCCTTATCTCGAAAATGGGAACAGCTGGCTGTGCAGAGATTTGTGAGTCACTAGAACAAATCATGAGCTCTCGATTGAGGTACTACTCAGCAAAAGATCATTCTCAAAAAAGGTCCAAATTGCCTGCAACACGGTATGTGAAAATCACCAACAGAAAATCCTGATGAGAAAAGTTCCTAAAATCTGCTAATTCAACGAGCTTGAAAGGGCATTGAGGAGCGACCTGGGTGTAGCGACCAAGATACTGGAGCTGAAAGCTGGTCTTGACAATGAGAAGGTGCTGCCATTTACCAGGGATTACCTCAGAGGAATCGACGAGGAATACCACAAAGAAGCAGGATTAGCTCTCACCTGGGCCAGCTTGAAGGCAAAGTCTGCGCGCAAGTGGTTGTATGAGCAGGAGTTCCAGAAGACTGTGGAGAGAGACCTAACCAAGCAGGGCGTCAAGTATTCCTAAAACGATGTCAAGAAGCAGGTGGGAGAGCTCATGAAGAAGAGATAAGAAAACGTGCTAAAGAGATTCACTAAGGACCTGGCCATGCTCATGCAGAGCGCCCCCCACATCCCCACTCAGTTCCTGCAGAGATTCAAGGCCGCCATCACCTAGGACACCGTGGATTCTTTGACGAAGGAAGCATTAAAATTCAGACCAAAGGATGGTGAATGCGAAGAAATCAAGGACCTGGACCGGGAAAGGCAAGATCAACTAAAAACTTTGAGAGAGAGATTGAGAAAATTGTGAAGTGAAATAAATGATATTAGGTTAAGAGTAATTGTATTTTGATTAAATTCTATCTTTTACAAAAAATTGTAAATAATAGCTTTGGGGTTTTACCTCTTCAGTTTCATAAATATTCTCACTATGCTAAACTTAATTTGAATCGCTACTCATTTTTATTTCAATTTTTTCTTTTTATTGTTCTTATAGTTATTGCAAATATTTCCATGAAAAATAACAGTCATCTGGAAAGTCTAAGTTATAAATTCAAAAACCTTATTAAAACATTAATAATTGATTATTTAATATGAAGAAAAATTTTTTTTTAAGTTTTCAGAGTTATTTTAGTATATTGAATTAATAATTTGATAGGCTTGACTAGAGTTTTTATCATTAATCTTATATTTATTAATTTCTGCTATTACCAAACATACCAGATATCTCTTCAATTTACATTTTATAAATAATATAATTCAAAAACTCAATTCCTAAAAATTTTCTTTAGAAAAATCTAGGAGAGTTAAACTTCTCAATGTCTTAAGCAGAAATTATAAATTTACTAAACATATTATTAATAAACAATGAATTGAAAAAGCTTTAATCAATATAAGATTGTGATAACTTATCTAAAATTAAACTTTATAAATTTAGATTGGGAATCAGGGTAAGCATCTCCAACATCTAGAAATTGTAATCTATAGTATATTTTTAATTATATTTTATATAAAATAATATTTAAAATTAATGAATAAAAATCTATCCTAAGATGTTTAAGTTGAGGGACTCTATTACTAAATATAAGTAATCCTCTTGTTCTGTCATTCTTGTAACTTCTCATTCTTTTATTTAAATATTAATATAAAAAGATTTATAGCATTAAAAATCTATATTTTATAATTATATTAAAGTAAGTAAAATTAAACAGTTTAAATAAGTTAGATTGCCACATTGAAAATATTGAATATACATTAAAACAATATATTTACTTTTTCATTGTATATTTAACTTGGAAATATATGCCTAAAAAACCTTATTTAATCAATTATTTTATAATAAAGTTATAGGCTTTTGTTTTAAAAGTCTCATAAATTGCTTAAAGTGAAATTTTAATTTATTAGTCTTCTTATGATAAGAGTGTTTTATAAATAAATTCATATAGAAATATTTTGAAATTCTTTTGGTTGTAAATTATGAATTTATAGTATGGATCAAAATATTCCAAATATTTAGAATGAGTTAGTTATACCATTTATTTGTTTAACATGACAGACAAATTTGTTTTAAATGATGAATAAAAATTAAATGATAAAATTGCAGTTTTCTAATACATATTCTCATTATTTAATATTTTTTTCTTCAAAGTATTTGAAAATATTCTAAATAAATCTTTTTATATATAAATTGCAAACTTTCTATATCATTCTAAGGATTTAATCTTTATCATCGTTTTAATTATCCTCGTTAAATTTTAAAATAATATACTGATGATATATTAATTTTTACTATTTTGTGTGAGCTAAGTTCATCGTAATACTTTCAACTTTGTAAAACAAACCCAAAATGATCTCGATTATTATACTTTAAAAATATTCTGATAAATTAATATTAAAAAAATACCCTAATTTTCCAATATTTACAAGACTTACTTAAAAGGAATCATAAAGTTAACTGTTAACTTTCTTTTATAATTAAGTCTAGTTTTCAAAATAATTATATTTATATCTTTAATTTCTTATAATTCAATTTAATTAAGTATAAGCATATAATTTTTTTTTAATTATATAAAATAAATATAAATAGCTTGGCGTAAAAGAATAAAGTATAAAATTTCCTTTAAATCTTCTATTTAAACTATATCAAGAACTGGTAATGCCAGTTCTTAGAAGATATATTAATTTAACTTGTAGGCTTTCATAAAATCCTTGAAGTGAGAAGCTAATTGTGTTCTAAATACTAGTGTACAAATTGATATAAAAAATAAGAAGTTAATTATACTATTTTTATCATAATATTAGTGATATTATGATTTTTTTAAAGTATACATTATTTTTAATTAAATTAATATATAGACAATCATTCATTTCCTATTAATTAATTTAAACTTCTTTTAAAAAATCCAGTTATTAAAATTGCTTAATTAATAGGAAAATATATATAAATAATCGTAAATTATGTTTTTCTCAAAAAAGACTATGAATATAAAAACATATTAAAATTAATAATTATACTTGTAAAGGGAAATTTGCATGATTTATTTGCTTACTTTATATTAAATTAATTAAAAATTATTTAATATACTTTGTTAATTGAAATATATTCATATTTATATGAATAAAGTTATATAGTTTTTCAAATTCTATTGTACTAATCGATTTTTATTTCAAATCTTCAAATAAAACTTCATAATTTTTAATATAACAGTTTCTTAGGTACAATTCTTATAGTTTCTGAGGAATTCTTTCAAGTAATGAATTTGATTTAGATATATTCATATTATTCAGTTTTAAGATTCTTAATTTTTCAGGAAAATAGAATATCTATGTCAGTTGACTAAATTTCAAGTTTAGTTCTTAAAAATTAAAATAAATTTATGATAAATTACTCTTAAAGATTGACAAGTAGGGGAAGATAAGTAAATTTTTATTAGAATCTGTCATCACCAATTAACCCTAATTTTTTAATATTTAATTTGTTCAAAGTTGGAATATATGACTCAAAGGGGGCCTGGCAACTTGTCTTATAATAAAACTATAGACATTCAACTTCAACATTCTGGAATCTAGCTTTATAATCTTGAATAAGTTGCAATTAATATAACATTTATGTAAAGTTTGAATTCAGGCTAAGAATATATTTTTGCTGAAATGATATGTACTCCGCTTTTCTACGTACTTATAAATATCTAATCATGTACATTTCCTAATTTAATTTTATGGCAAACTATTAAGTAATCATATTTTAATGATTATTGTTTGATAAATGATTTATAATTTGATTGACTTTTTTATTCTTTCTTTTGCAATATGTTCAATCATCTATAATTTAATTGATTAAATTTATTACTGCTATCTATTAATTTTTTTCATATTCATTATCCTAGACATACTTACGTGAGCTGCTATTTTATTTCATCATAAACTGATAAAGCTCATTTTTTTCAAAAGCACTGCTTAAAATGTCTAGTATAATGTATTTTTGAGAAATTTTTCCAATTTTAAAGTATTTTTTCTTCGAGCTTTCTAAGTATATGAAATTTTAAGACATTTTTATAACAGATTTTATAAATCTTCTATCTTTGAATATCTGAACTTTTATTTTTATTAATTAATTACCAAATTGAGTAGTTTCATCTTTTTAAATCTTGAAATTAATGAGAATAAAGTATGTATATATTTTCATAAGTTTCTAAGCTATTTTAACTTATTTATTTAACCGCATTAAACATTGAAAAGTAATATTAATTTAAACATCTAATTATATATTATTTCCTAATAATTCCTCATAATAAAATGTCAAATGCCATGCTTTAATAAATGAAGAGTTTAGAAAGTCAATTGTTTTAATTAAGGGTGGAAATGAATTAGGAGAAGCTATTCATTACTTTCCCTGTCAGTTAAGATTTCTCTTGGCCTTTGTTTAACTTCAGCCTATCAAAACTATTGAATTAATACTTGTACATTTTACACAATTCTATCTAGATTTAGGGATAATTTTGATTAGATTTTTTGGGTGCCTTGGTGAATTTCCTGAACCAGTTTTTGTGGAGGAAATTCAACTGATAAGGCTTGATAGAACACCCTTCTAATTCCAGGTACAACTAGTAAAGTATTTTAAAGAATTGAGTTAGGAACAGCAACAAGTTCAATAGGTTAAAGCTAGAAGACAGTACTTAATCGTTAAAGAAAAAATTTTAGTCATCAAAAGAAGGAGTGTTTAAGCTAATTTGACATACTTTCAGAAATTGAAGATTATTTAATTACAATAAGTTTTATTTTTATATTTATGGAAAATTAAAGAATTATTTAAAAAAAATAAGAAATAATTCTATGTGAGATTTCTTTAGTAATTAAATTAAATTGAATATTATTAACTCTAAATTAATTAATAATTTTACTTTCTAATTTTCATTTTTGTTCATTCTTAGCTTACTTTAGTATAAATTTCATGTTAATGTCCAGTTATAATATTTTTAGTTTTAAGTTATTATTTACTGAGCTCAATCCCCATATTTGTGAAAATTAATTTATTCTTTCTTTTGTACATACTTTTTGTTATACTTTCTAGATCTACTGGATTTAAAGCATTGTAAAATAAATTAGAAGATATTATATATATATTTAACAGGATAGTTAATCTCAAGTTCTTACAGAATATGTGAAGTTCTTATATAAGTTTACAAATATTAATTTTTTATGTTTATTTTCTGATTAGTAATATATTCATACTACTCTTATTGGCTTTTGAAGAGCACCTTCTCGATTTGATTATTAATGTTTTACAATTATTTTAGTAAGAATCATAATTTAAATTAAATTTATAATCGATTCAATTGATTATTTAATAATAATAATGAAAAAAATGATTGATATAAACAAATAAAAGTCATATTTTTTTAACCTTAAAATTTAATTAAATATTTAAAAAATACAAAAACCTTAAATAATTTACCCTTGAAAATTATTTTTAAATAATAATTATTCGGTTAATAATTTTATAGTAATACTGACCATTATTTAGTAAACTTCCTAAGGAATTGTCTTTGCTTGTGCATTTTAAGCATCATGAATGTTAATATTCTAAATATCAATCTTTAACTTAAAAGAAATACAATTTTTTCTCAATATTTATTGATTATATAATTATTTTATATAACTTCTTAAGAGTATTTTTAATTGGTGAAGTAAGCAATCCTTCAAATAATTTGTCAATTTGATTATCATCTAAAACAACTATAACAATAATAATTATTATATACATCTAAGATATTCAAACTAATCTCTAATTCTTCTAAATTTTTAAATTGAGTCACATACTTAATGATTTTATCTATATTATCTACGAATTCTGATTGATATGAGCATAAAACCAATTTTTTCAATTGGTAAGGCTATCTCGTTAAATTTTCAAGCAATTCTTCATAATTTTAATTTATATTATTTTTATTAATTATATTTTCTATAATAACTTAAGGTAATTAAATAAATAAATTAAAAGTAAAGAAAACATTGTGTTAAAAATGCTGTAAATATTGCAAAAAGCTTCGAGCAAATGGTATTTAAATACTATGTTTTTGTAAATATATATATATAGAGATATCCTGCACAATAACTTAAATTCTATTGATGCTTGATAAATTGACTGATTGAACCAATTTGATGCTACTTTTTGTTTTTCTGAGGTGTTTCCATTTCTTGAAGTGCAATAAATTAACGCTCCTGTCTCATTTTTGACATAAAGATGTTTTTAAATTGATTTATGGACCACTATAAATAGTTAAATTTTGAAAGAAAACTGTAATCCTGAATTAAAATTATTAAAGTTTTATTAAGTTTCTACTTCATTGGTAAAATAAAGATGCATCAATTTAACTTTCTACTTAATTTTTGTACTTTATATTAATGATTACATAAAATTAAAATTACTAAATTTAGATAATCAATCTATTCCATTCCCCATCCTCTAATAATGATTAAATTTAATGTCTACAATGAATAAAAAATTTTAATATTTCTTAGAATAATATAATTTAAATCTAATTTCAAGCTCTTTTAATTTTGGTAAAATGTTCAATATACAAGTGAGCTTTTAAATATCTATTTCGATTTATTATTAAACTTAAGCACATTCTTTATCTTCAATAATCTATAAAATATAATTGGTTCTATTATTTTTAATAATAATTTATTAAATAAAATATATATCTTCATTCCTGTTAATTAGCCTAGGAGTCATTAAAACCCTAAAATTACCATTTTCATAATTTTTTTGTCGATTTGTATTAAATATTTTTTAATTTGATTTTAGATTTTTCTGATATAATCTAATTATTACTACTAAAAAAATAGCAATTAAATTTTAAAATATCATTTTAATTCACTTACGATTTTGTATAATATTTATTTCTGTATATGATGCTATCGATTAAGTAATTATTTATATTCAACTACTCTTAAATTCTCTATAAAAAAGTAGGAAGAAAGTTCATCGTTAAGAATGAATAAATAAAAATAAAAAGATTTTACTTAATTCGCTTTTTATTAATAGAGTTCCAATGTTGAGATTGGAAATTAATTTGAGTAAAAAAGAAATTAATAAATTTTATAATTCTAATACTTAGAGTTGGTATAAGAATCAAATTGTATTTAATATATAATCATTTTATTTGTTTTAAGGAAATGGATTTGTTACATTTTTACTTTATTTTTTTGAAAAATAATAATTCTTTCCTTCTATTAATCCATTTTATAACAAACAAAACTAGCAAATAAGATTTTTGAATTTAATTTGGTACTAAATAAAGTTATTTATTTTTTGAACAAATGCCTCTTCAGTTTCAATAATATTCTCACTATGCTAAACTTCAATAAAATCGCTTTCCATTTTTTATTCAATTTTTTCTTCTTATTATTCTTATTTATTTTCTGACAATAACTGCAAATATTTCCATGAAAAATAGCAGTCATCTGCAGAGTCTAAGTTATAAATTATTATGTCATATTCATTTTTAATTAAAATAATATTAGATTAAGGTCTATACACTTTTATATAGTTAAAGTTTAGAGTGTTATTCATGTTTATTGTATTGATGATTTGATAGGCTTGAATTTAATTTTTATCATTAATCTATATTTTATTGATTTCTGCTATAACAAAAAAAACCAGATATCTCTTCAATTCATAATAAAGAAATTTTATTAAGTAATTAATTCCTAAAAATGTTCCTTTGTAAAATCTAGGAGCGTTAAACTTCTCAATGTCTTAAGCAGAAATAATTAAATATAATATTTAAAAATATATTATAAACAATGAATTGAAGAAGTTTTAGTCTATATCAGCTTTTGATAACTTATCTAAAGTTAAACTTTTTAAATTTAGATTGGGAATTAGGGTAAGGAGCTCCAACATTTAGAAATTGTAATCTATTCTTTATTTTTAACATATATATATTATAAAAATGATTTTACAATTAATGTATAAAATCTATCCTAAGATGTTTTAGTTGAGGGACTTTATTTTTAAATATATGTAATCCCCATGTTCTGTCACTCTTGTACCATCTCATTCTTTAATTAAATAATGAAAATAAATAGATTGAGATCTTTAAAAGTTTATTTTATATATTTTTGAAATTGTAAAACTAAACTTTTTAGAGCTGAAAGATTGCAAAAATAGTAAATGCAAAATAAAATCATAAAATTTAAATCTGCTTTAAAGAGTTAGAATAGCATTCTTCACCTTCAGGAAGATTAATTGAAGTCATAAATTCTAGATTATAATTGTGGAGTTTGGTTTTATGAAGCACTCATTACAAAATCAAAAATTTAATTTAGTAACCTAAACATGAATAATTTTTTTAAATCAAATAAACAAAATCTTAATAATTCACAGATGTAAATTATTGAAATCATTTTCAAAAAATATTATAAAAATTTAGAAGCAGATTTTTTTTCAATTTTTGTCTATAAATTATCAAAAATTTTTGATAAATCCGCATTTTCAGAAAATTTATTATTATAATTAATATTATTCCTTAAAAATCCAAATATTCTAGATAAATAATTTCTATATAAATTACAAACTTTATATAGCATTCTAAGGATCTTGTCTTTTTAATCGTTTTAATTATCATCGTTAAATTTAAAACAAATAAATTACTAAATCATTATTTTCTTTTTATTTTGTGTGAGCTAAGTTAATCGTAATAGTTTCAACTTTATAAAATAAGCCCAAAATGATCTCGATTATTGGTAAAATTTTAATTATAATTTATAGAAAGCTGAAAAAATACTATCATTTTATAATAAAACCCCGTTAGTCAGTTGAGAATAAAGATTGGGGATTTAGAATAATAAAATTAAGAATAAATTATTATTGCCGCAAATTATTTAAGTTTTGGTTTATCATAAAAAACAATTGACTCAAATAATTGTATTTATAAAAAATAAACCAATTAGGTTACGTATATTTGTTTTACCTAAATTATAATTAATTTTAGCCAATTAGAATATAATTTCAATTTTATTATTCTTAATCCCCAATCTTCACTCTTAATTGACTAACGGGGTTTTATTTACAAGACTTATCTAAAAGGAATTTTAATGTTAACTGTTAATTTTCTATTACAGTTAAGCCTAGTTTTATATAATTTTTTGAATGATAAATTTCTCAGTTATCAATTCCATAAATTTTATTATACTAAGTTTTATAATTATAAATTATAGTAAATATCTAAATAGTTTTGCTTAAAAGTATAAAGTATAAAGTTTCCTTCAAGTCTTCTACTTTATCTATGTCAAGAACTCGTAATGCCAATTCTTAGAAGATATATTAATTTAACTTGAAGGATTTCATAAAATCCTTGAAATGAGAGGCTTATTAAGTTCTAAATCCTAGAGTACAAATATATATATACTAAATTTTAGATAAATTCAGAATATATGGTAATTTTATTCACATATATTTATTGGCTTGTTTAATAATGAAATTTTGAAAGATTATACTACTTTAAATTACTTCAATATTAGTGAATCACTCAATTTTACAAGTCACTTTCCTATTCTCATTTGAATATGGCATTAGTAAGATTTAGAAAGAGTAAATAAAAGGATTTAGCTCATAATTATTTATATTCAGTTTTTTAATAAACTAAAATAGTATTTAAAAATAAATCGTTAATTATAAATTTATTTAAATATAGGACCATAAAGAAAAAAGCCTATTAAACTCTTAGTGATATAAGTAGACAGATAATTTTTTTATGGTTTAATTTTTTGTATAATTTAGACTAAATCAATTTTGTGCCTCTTTTTAATATGTATTTTATTTATGACAATATATTCATAGAGATTATGAATAAAATTGTATTTACTTCATTCAAATTATATAGTACAAATCGATTTTTATTTCAATTCTTGAAAAAGAACTTCATAATTTTCAATTATACAATTTTTTAGATACAATTCTTATAAATTCTGAGGGATTCTTTCAATTAAGGATGAAGATTTAAATATACTCAAATCACTCAGTTTTAAGATTCTCAAGTTTTATGGGAAAAAGAATTTCTATGTCAATGGATTGAATCTCAAGCTAAGCTCTTAAATAATATACATTAAATTTTATGATAGATTATTCTTAAGAAAATCTAATTTTATTACAAATTTTATACTTAAAGGTGAACAAGCAGAGGAAGGTAAGTCAATTTTGATTGCCATTTATCATCACCAATTAAACATAATTTTTTAAGTTTTAATTTATTGAAAGTTGAAATATATGACTCAAAGGTGGACTGGATGCTTGCCATATAAAACTATAAAGCTTCAACTTCAACATGTGGGAATTTTGCCTTGTAATCTTGAATTAGTTTTATTAATTTCAAAACTAATATTTAATAAAAAATTTTTTAAAGTTTGAAATCAGGATAAGAATTTATTTTTGCGGATAAGATATGCACTCCACTTTTCAATGTGTTTAAAAATATCGAATCATATACTTTTCCTAATTTAAATTAATTATAAAGCATAAAAATTAAAATTTTTTCTCATTATTTTTATCATGTTTATTTGATTATAATTTTATCGTCTTTTTAATTAAGGTATGAGCTGTATTTTCGATCACCTATAATTTAATAATTTATATTAATAAAATTTCTATTTGAATTATTCTTTTAATTTGTATTATATACATTATCCTAAACATACTTCCTTGAACTCTAATTTACTTTAATCATAAACTGATAAAGCTCATTTTTATCAAAAGCACTGCTTAAAATATCTAATAATATGTATTTTTGAGAGATTTTTCCAATTTTAAAATTTTATTTCTTGATGTGTTTTTATTATTTGTTCATTTAAGACATTTTTATCACAATTTTTGTCAATCTTTGATCTCTCTATATCTGAATTCTTATTTTTATTTAATTAATTACTAAATTAAGTAGTTTCATCTATTTAAATCCTGAATTTATGAGAATAAAATGAACATAATTATTTATGAATTTCTAAATTTACTAACAATTATTACACGAGCCCATAAATATTGAAAAGTAATATTAATTTAAACCTCTAATTATTTAATTATTTATAATAACACATCATAATAAAATGTCAAATTTCATGCTTAAATACAAGTAGAGATGGAGAAAGTCGCTTGTTCTAATAGGAGGTGGAAATGAACTGGGAGAAGCCATTGCTAAACAATTTGCTCATTCGAGGTTCAGGAAATGGGAAGTGCTCAATATAGACTTTGAAAATGAAAACAGTAAAGCAAATAGAAATATTATATTGAAGGATGGAGATGCAAAATTGTAAGCAGAGAGATTGAAGAAATTAAGGGAGGAAGTCATTGATTTTTCAGAGGAGGTTTCCACTATTATCAATAAAATGCCTATATATTTTCATTATTTTTGCTGAATTAATCTATAATATATAATAGGTAGGGTATATTTATTTAATTATTGATGGAAATTATTTGTAATCAAGCCAGTTTATTGTTTAAAATTAAACTAGTCTATTTTCTATAAAAAAATTCCTCATAATAGGTGTTTTTATTATAGCTATAAAAAATGGGCTATAAGATTTAATTGGAAATAATTCGCTTAAATTTAGACATACTTTTAAACAACTATAATTTTGTTCGTTATAAATTAAACTTAAATGAGTAAAATAAAGTATAACAGAAATATTAAAGAAATAATGGTTTACTCAAGCGTAAGTTATAAAAATAGTTGCAAATATAATATTTTTCTAAGCATTTAATTTTATAAAATCATAATATAAAAAATACTTAAGAATCAAAACCCCAAAACCCCTTAGTGAGGTTTATAAGTGCTTTGATTTGTAGGGTATAGTTGGGGTCTTATTGGGGTTAGTAGAGAAACTAGGTCAAATTGCAATATGAGAAATAGAAATCAGCGAAATTTAGGGTCTATTTATGATGATAAATATTTAGATTTACTGCTTCAGCTTAGGTATGGTACGAGTATTAATATAGATTAAGTCAAACCAGTATTGAATTATGCAGCTATTGCAAAGCTCTTACACAAGAGTGCCTCTACTGTTAGGTATCACTGCATAGCTGTTTAGCATTTTAATTCTGGTACTTGAAAGCATCCTACTAGAAAATAAAAGTTCTCACAGCACCATATTGAATACCTCTGTGACTCTAAGACTTTAAAGTATTGGGCACACTTTCCTCTAGACTAGCAAGCTGTAATGTTTCATCGCAAGTTTCCTGATATGCGCATCTCTCCTTAGACTATAGCCAACATTTATAGAAGAAATGGTATTACTTTCAAGACTGTCAACAGAGTGAAGAGAGTGATTGATTTTACAGTGCCATTTTATAGTAATAATTAAAATATATACATGATTAAATGCAGAGAGCTATTGATAATAACATCAAGTTCATACATGCAGATGAAGCTGTGTTTACTTTCAACACTTTTATCAATAAGTCATGGCATAAGAAGTATGATAATATAGAAGTCTATGACTAAAAAGTGAAGGTAGTCACCCATGCAATTTTAGCTGGTATAAGTGAGATTCAGGCTTAGAGAGTTATGTGATTCCCCTCGCTCTATTAAGCGAGAGTAGTATATAGAGTTCCTACATAGCTCAGAGAGAAGTATAGCAACCAAGAGATCATCCTGTTAGCTGATAACCTATCAGTTCATAAGACTAAGGAGTCTAAGAAAGCTTATGAAGACCTAAACATAACTCCTGTTTATAACGTTCCTTATAGTCCTTAATTTAATGGAATAGAATTCTACTGGAGTTAAATCAAGACTCAATACAAGAAGCTGCTGCTCTATCATCTTATGCATGACTTGCCTATCGATACAGTAGACTTGATTCAAAGCAGCTGTAGAGAGTAAGCGTAGATAAGACAACAGTTTGTGCGAGAGAAGGAAGAATGAATGTTTATAAAAAAGTTTTAGATTTAAACGAATGAATATATTCACATATTAAATTGGCCCATAAAGGGGTTTGGCTTCTCTTTCTTCTCCTCTTCTTAAGGCTTGCTTGGACCCATATTTCTTCTCTTTGTGCCAGCTCCTGCATCTATGTTCATTTCTTCTAGCTTTTAGACATCTTTATAAAGTCTTTTGCTCACTTCATAAATAGTCTATGACTTTCTCTCTCTGTGAACCTTCGCATGCTCTTTCATTAGGAATATACCAGTTCCAGGTTTCCCTACAAAGTTATGAATCAAAGATTACTAGAGAGGAATGGGTGCTTCTTAAGCTCAGCGAGCCAGGTCTCGCTTATTAGTATGCCTTGCTTCTTTTAATCTTCAGGAGAAATAGAGTACGCTTTTTGTGAGCTTCTTCAATGATCTCTCTGAGATAACTCTCTCTTAAAGTGCCAAGAACTCCAAAGAAAAAGCTCCTATCTGGAAGCTTGTTAGAGAGTTGTTTCTTGGTAGGAAGATAAACTACCAACTCTTCATCTTTCATCGCAACCTCGTAGAGATTAGTAACTGAAATCTCTGGGTAGTTTGGTATATCTATCAACTTAATTTCACTGTTTTTAAAGGCTTTCTTCTCATCGCAGAGTATAGCTTTTAAGAATGAAATTTTGGTACATTCCATCGTTGGAAGGAATAAACCCACTATAGTATATGATTAAGTATATGTCACATGCTTACCATGCTAAGTGAGGTATCGATAGAGATCTTCCTTGCTCCTAAATCTTGAGATCATTTCTTAGCTTCAACCCTCTTAATAGCAGTACTTATAGATTCCATCCTTGTTCCTTCTCTTGTAATTGAATTTCAAATTTCAATATATAGAGTTCTGGATCCTACTGTTAAAAATCTTAGTATTAAATATGGGCATCTTATACGAGGTCAACCTGGTAAGGATACGTGGAGAAAGCTGGCAAAAGCTGTAACAAACTTCAGAGATGGAGCTCCATTTTTATCAATTTAGTTCCATTAAATTAGCACTAAATTTGTTTAAATTTAATTAGTACCGGTACTAAATTCGATTAAATTTAATTGGTACCAATTTAATAGTACCAAACTTAATTAGTACCTAGTTTTAAACTAATGAGGTTTTAATGGAAAAGTTCCAAAATGGTTCAAAACCTAATTGGTACCAGTACCAACCTGAATTTATTCTCAGTTGCTACCAAAATAAAAATATTAAGCATAAAATTAGAAAATTTACAGTTATAAACTAAGTATAAATATGATGTCTAACACCTAAGATCAACCATTGTTGTTGCAGTGCCAGCTCCTATACAAAGTTAGTATAGCCAGTAAGGTTTTTACTTATTAATAATAGAAATTTAAATTTGAATTTAAACATGGCGGCTAACTTAAATCGTAAGGCAGTTTCTCTTGGAACAGGTTAATCATTGCTCAACTTTGGCTCCTCCAAGAAACCAGAAGTAATTTAAATTGAAAAGGAGGTAGAGCTAAGAGCTCTAGAGTTTGAAGATGAGGTATTTAAAATTTAAGTTTAAAACAAGAAGTAGAGTGCAGAGATGGGAGTTTAAACATAAGTTGAATTGGTTGAGGAAGATAAGGAACAGCAACCAATAGAAAAAATTAAAACATTTTAATGTGAAGACTGCTAAAATTTCTTCTCAACTGAGTCAAGCTTGAAGAGACACATCAAAGAGGTACACTCTGGTAGAGCTAAGATCTACTTCAGCATGATAAAGTAGATGGTAGATATTAATGCACTACCTGCATGAAGTCTTATACTCACTCAGCTAAAGTAAAGAGACATATGCAAAAGCATCATTTAAGCGAATTCCTGATTAAAGATGAGGAAACTTAAAAGCTTGTACCTGCTAAAAGAAAAAATAACTCTCTTGATTCACAAATAGAGCAGTAGGAGAGACTTAAGAGATAGAATCGGTTTGAGTCAATGAACCAACCAGAAAATGGTATGTATATTGCATGCTTATAAGAGAGAGCAATGTATATACCTGCATTAAATGCAGTCGACATAAGCAGCTGTATTGAAAACTATTTGAATATTGACGTACCTAACAAGGTAAAACTTATAGTTGTTGATGGATTCGCATACAAGGTATATCCATTCAAGTATCTCATTAAGAACGAGCAATATTAAAATGAGTTTGCAAATGAATACATAGTACTGAGAGAGGCTTAGAAAAGATAATGCAAGAACTTAGCTAAGCTCGACGGAGTTATACTTGGTCATGGTTTTATTGCATTGAGACTCAAGAAGTTTGAAATGACTCTAAGAGAGTATCTCTACCATAATAGATATCCTGATGATTTGAATGAGATACTCACAGATATGACTAAGGGTGTGAAAGAGCTCCATGATCTAGGGTATGTTCATAGAGATTTGAAGCCAGAAAATGTAATGCTAAATCTCTGCCCTTTAGAAGTAGTAGTCATAGATTTCAACAGAGCAATAAGACAAGAGATAGTGACTTTAGCTAAGGTTTTAGGCACTCCAGGATACTTCCCTATAAGAGAGAAATGGACAAATGGCTCTGTATAATGGGATGTTTGGGCGGTAGCTGCAATTATCTTAGAGTGCGATATGGAAAGTATGTCATACTTTGGAACAAAACATGAGAAATAATCAATAAGTTTGGCTGCTAAACATATTAAGCAAGATGAAATATGCAATGAAATTAAGAAGATAGTTGAGATGGTCATCGTAAAAGCTCCAGCATATCCACGATAATCATTGGATGATATACTAGAACAACTACAGACTGCTAAATTCAAGAGGTATCACAAAGATAAGCAGATAAAATTTGTTTGAATTAAGTACAGTAATACTCATTAAATATTCATTAAATTCATAAAAAACCTGCGTTTTCTCTACTAACCCCAATAAGACCCCAACTATACCCTACAAATCAAAGCACTTATAAACCTCACTAAGGGGTTTTGGGGTTTTGAATGAGATTTGGCATTAAATCTCAACCAGCTTAATGATAAGATAAAAATTTACTATAGAATTCTTAAAAAACTTTTTAAAATGAATATATTTATGAATAATGACATAAGACCAGAATTAGGATTTAAAGACACAGATATCTTCGATGAATATGAAAAATTGAGAGATAATGAATTGAAATCAACTATGTTGGCTGCACATCTAGCTGGTCATGTTTTATCTGCAAATGGCTATCTCTGTTTCTCATCAACCATCGATCTTACTAATATAACATAGACTTAGCTTATAGTTTTTATGGCAGAATTTATGAGTTTTTATAAAAATATCGATGCAATGAAAGGAGTTCCCACTGACTTAGAAAAGGCGAGAACTCTGAACTATATAAATAGGGCTGTTAAAATGGTTGAAATGCAAACAGCCCTTAATATTTCCCAATCTCGTGGCTTCAAAGATGATGTGCTCTATCAAAATGCTCAAGTTAATGTACTGCTTTGGGATAGATTAAATACTCTAGAAAATAGGACGGGTTTACATATCTATATAAAAAACGATTTTGTTTGCTTTAATATTAACTCGCAACATAACAGAATAAAACGATTCATTTATATATTAATCATCAATAAATCTAATATACCTTAAAAATAGATAGAAATACCCAGCCGAGAACTATAGAGAATGGATAAACTGTGATTTAGTAGCAAGTATGCTAAAACTTTGGAGTTCAGGAGATAACAGACCAGAAAATGGTTAATTTGTTGGCTTCAAAAATGTCAGAAAAGGCAAGGAACTCTACCCCATTTATTATTGAAAAATTAGCCCTTAAATTGATTATATAGCTTGATTAAATTAATGTTTAATTAAATTAAAATTATATACTTAATTTTCAATGTCTGCAAACTCCCTCAATAATAATAATACATCGAATTAATCTGAAGATTAGATAAATCTATAGCAATAACCTATGATCAAACTTACCTTCAAATAATAAACCCTAATTTCAGTATTATTCAACAGCCTCAATAGATTAAAAAAGAAAAAGCAAAGAGACGCTTTGAATGAAATAAAACGCTTATCAATTCAATTTTCCATGATTTAATCAGATATTCAGCAAAATGGTGCCTCATAATACGAAGAATTTAAGAATATTAAAATTCCTAAGAAATCAAAGAAAGATCTGGTTAGACAGACAATACACAAAATATTTCTGTCTTAGAAGCTTAAAACCATGGAGGATGCGTTTAGTCAATGGAAATTGTTAATAACAACTGATGAGCAAATTAAAGGCAGAGATTAACTCAATTAATTTGATTAGGAGATTAGCTATCTAAGAACAATTGAAGAAGAGTTATAAGGTTAAATATAGACTATAGATCGAGAGATAACTTTGGAATTATTATGAATTTAATGTCAACCTTTTATAAAATATCATAGAAATAGATTGATATATTAAGTTCCTATTTATTCGAATATAATTTGGAGTAAAGAGAGTAAGACAGAACGAAAATCTGGCTTTCTACAAAATACAAAAACGAAGAAAAGAAATTCAAGCTTTCCTCTTAGAAAGTGCTTCTGGACAACTCTCTCTATCTAAATAGAGTGATGAACACAATGCCTGCTTTTTACAGATTGCTTATCCACTCATAACTAACTTAATTAAAAGAGAAATACAAGCAAGAGATGAAGGGGGCTAATTCTGTGTTTGTATATGAGGGGAAACATTAAAGAAATGTATTTAGGGCTATATAGTTTGAACCACCCAGGCAGTTAAAGTAAAAACGAGGTCTAAATTCTAAAGAACTAATTTAAAACATATATCCAAAAATATATTATAGATATATATTTATATGAAATCTATCAGTGAATAAAGCTAATTAATTTAAAATATTTCTATATAAGTATATTATATAAGAAACTAAACTCCAAAATTCCTACAAGACAGCAATAAATGTAATAAAAAGTAATGAAATAATTCGACAGAGTTAAGCAAAGAGAAGCTGTGAATAAAATTGAAAATATATATAAACAAGATAAGAATTTCGTAAAATATGATTAAATTATAAGAGCAATAAAATATGTGTAGAGAAAATTCAGAGAAAGTAAGATGAAGCAATTAATGTATGAAATTAATGAGGCAGACGAAGGGTAGGATAATATTGTGAAATACTTATAAAATTTAACAATCAAATATAATAAATTATTTGACCAAATATTTACATTTATTAAATTAAATTGAAATATTTTTTGCTTGATTAATAAAGATAGGAGATTTAACATCAGAGCTCCTATCAGTGTAAAATATAATTGACATTAGAAAATAATCACAATTAATTTATAAAAGTTATCATGATTATCATTTTAATTTGTATTATTGAATTTATTATAACTTTAAATCTTGAGTAAATTTATTATAATAAAATCAAAATGAAATATTATCTAATTATAGCCTAGCTGCTATTGCTTTTGACTTTTGGTAATCAACTTATCATGATTAATTAATTTTATTTTTATAGATTTAGATTTTACTTAGTAATAATGCGTGGGAGGTGTACCAAATAACAATCTCCAAGCTGGCGAGGTCTGTGACTCAACCACTGATTCAGCTGCGTAAGTTTCATATTAAAACCATAATTTTTATTGTAATTATCCTATATTATGCACTCAATTGATTCTGTGTTTGAAAGCTAATTATAAAAAGACTAATACTAAAACATTCAATACAGGTGTGATCCAATTACATGTGATATGAACACAGGCTATTAATGTAGAAATGTCCCAGGAACATCATCCACTTGCACGGAAGTGTGTGGTGATGGCTTAAACATGGGGAGAAAGGCATGTGACGATGGAGGTGTCAGTCCAAGAGACGGGTAAGTTATTAACTTTTAAAAGCTATTTATTTATTCATAAACAATCGCAATAATTTTAAATGCTCTAAATTAATTCAATTTGCATATAGATGTGGATTTCAATGTGCTGTAGAAACAGGCTGGACTTGCTCAGGCGGTACAAGCTCAAAAGCAGATAATTGTGTAGAAATTTGTGGAGATGGAATTGATTGGGGCACACTCCCTTGTGACGATGGAGGCACTGGCTTAGGGTAAACTATAATAAAATACTTCAATAACTCATTCATATCTATAGGTGTGACGCTACTTGTAATTTAATAACGGGTTATGATTGCTAAGGAGGTAACCCTAAACGCAGAGACACTTGTTTCGATAAATGCGGTGACGGTATAAATCTTGGTCTGAGAAACTGTGATGATGGCAATGTAGTGGGAGGAGATGGATGTGATAGAACTTGCAACGTGGAAGATGGCTACACTTGTACAAAACCTTTGAATGCTATCAGCGTTTGTAGTGAAGGTTGTGGAGATGGCTTCAATATGGGCACTAATTAATGTGATGATAAAAACAGTGTCTCTGGAGATGGCTGTGATGATACTTGCAATGTTGAACTAGGGTGGACCTGTGGAACTGGTAATTTTGCACATTTTGACAATTGCTTCGAGGTTTGTGGAGATGGACGTTCCCTTAAATCTTGGTCACCAATTGGAAACATGTGTGATGACGGTAACAACTACAATGGAGATGGGTGTGATGCAGATTGCATCTTAGAATATGGATATGTCTGCATTGGAGGAGATTTATATACCCCCGATGTATGCTCAGAAGAATGTGGAGATGGTTATAATATTGGATTACTTGCTTGTGATGATGGCAATAATCTTATAATTAAATTAAATTGTAGTGATGTTTTTAATAGTGTAAGAACCGTTTAAAAAACTGAAATTTATTGAACTATAGTGGAGACGGTTGCTCAAGCACTTGTGAAGTGGAGGCAGGTTGGACATGTACAGGAGGTGGAACTTATACTTCAGACACCTGCACTGAAACATGTGGTGACGGCAAAGATTTCAATCAGTATTTCTGTGATGATGGAAACAAAGTTTCAGGAGATGGTTGCTCATCAGTGTGCAATCATTTTGAGTTTATCTTAAATATATTGCAATTATATATAATCATTATGAATATTGAGAGTGGATATACATGCACAGGAGGAACAGCCAACAACCCAGATCACTGCTGGAGACCATACCCTCGAATAGTCTCGGCTACATTAAGCGCTAATAACACAGTAATAACTCTTACTTTTAATGAGACAACATTTATGAAGAGCACATTCACTATCTTAACTATTTTATTTATTTTTATGGGAAGTGACAATATTAAGTGTACTAAAAACTTAATTGCAATCAAACAATTTTTAAAATGTAAATTTATCAATTCTTCTTTGACATTAATAAATAATGAAGAATATTGCTTTATATATAAAATTACGATATAAATTGATTCTTAATAACTTCTTTTTATTTAATATTTTAAAAATAAATAATAAGGGTTTTTCATAATAATATATTATTCACTAAGGACGATTTTCTAATTTATGTATCCGGCCCAAGAGATCTATATTCCTACACTTTTGACGTGCTTAATCTTGAATATTACAGAGGTAGAACAGCTGGCTTCACTACGCTTCAAGTTTAAATTACTTATCAATAATCTGGGTAATATATATATATATATTCTAAAGAAATCCTATTTAGAAAATATCAAACTTATTAAAATGCTAAATTATATAATTTTAATATAAAGGGTAATTCTTTGGGTTGAATGCTGAGGGAGTAGTTTTTGCAGTCCGTAATGGTGCTAATTTTTAAAATTTCAGAGGAGGCCCATTAATTGAAAATGTGTGGGTGATGTATGCAGGGCCTAGAGAAAGTGATTATAAATGTGATTTAGATGGTCTGTGGGAAGCAAGTTACTGGGTTCTTATTATCTTTTTCGTGCTAAATTTTGGAGCATTCTTTTTTGAGTAAGTTAAATCAATGTCAACAATACAAACTGTGATTTTATATTTGTACAAGGGTTTTAACAATTTTATTTGTAGGATTTCGATGAATTTCTTCTGGAGTTTAGCATATTTCTGTTAGATAATCAGTCTTTTTCCACTTATGCAGCTTTACTTACCTTCCTGTGCTTCACTTTACATTAAAGATATAAGCATAGCGAATTCCAAATATAAAAAATAATTTACCTTTTTTTCGATTTCATTTTCATTGAATGGTGAAGACTACAATATATACACAAATTTCCTTGGTAATACTTTCTGGGACCTAGATTTAACAAAGTACGCAACCACCTTTTGGTATGGTTTCTTAAGATAGGGTTATGACACACAATCTTTCTTGGGTGATGCTGCAGACATTTTAAATTGCTGGCTACTAGCAGTGCTACTACTTTTCTTCTTTAATTTCATGAAAGCTATATTCCCCAAAGAGCCATATTTTGTGGAGACTGAGAGAAACTATAGATCTTTCGCTTTTTATAGAGGGCTGCAAGTTTGCTATTTGAAAATCATATTTTGCATCATAATGAACATGTTAAATACACACTTTGAAAATAGTACTCTTTAGTTGAGTATGACACTCAGCGCCTTCTTTTTGGTAAGTAGTTCATTGCATAAAGATTAAGTATTTATCATTTTGCTGTTTTCATGATGATATTTCAAACAATATGTTGATTCATAAACTATAGGCAGGGTTTATAGCTTTTCCAGTATTTAATTCATGGCAAGCATATGCATATCGAAAAGCACTAAAAACAGAAGATGTGAAAGAGCTTGTGAAATATAAATGGTAACTGTAATTTGGTGAATATGCGAAGACTAGTTTTGTGAGATATTTCTATATATGGGCTTTTTGCTTAAGAAGACTATTAATCTCTATAATCATTTTGACACTCTAGAATGATACTATGTGGTATATAATAATCAATTTATCTTTATGAATATTTTTTCTTGCTATTCTTAAAATATACCATTAAATTTGATTGAGGTAGTTGAACCTCTTAATATTCGTGAATGCATTAGCTTTCATACATCACATTATAAGCAGACCCTATGCAGATGTCCTCTTAAATCTTCATACTTTAATAAACGACCTTGGCGTGCTAATAGTCTTAGGTGAGATGTACAGGTTCAGATACCCCTTCCTCTCAGACGCAGAATTTTATTTCCTTGGGAAAGTTGTAATCGCCACTATAGCAGGAATTATATTCTTGAACTTTGTATTGTTCTTGATTTCATTACTCCTGGGACTGTGTGCATTCTGTAAGAAATACTGGTGCTGTAAGAAAAAAATCAGGGAGAGGGAGAAGATCATTTATGATCCTTAGAAAGACTTAAATGTATCAGAGATTGATGAGGTTTATCACACACCTACACCTGAGCCAACTCCTCCTCCCACACCACCCACTTATAAAACTATAATATATTACGATTATTTAAGATTATGTTTTGAGTTATGACATAGAGAGGTAGATTTATTTTGAATTCTACAATTATGTGTAATTAGAACTAAGTTTACTGATAAAAACAGAAAAATATTTTAAATACATTTTAGGTTTACACTCCTAAATCACCAACACCAGAACCTACTCCACCACCATCACCACCTCCTAAAGAGCCAACTCCAGAAGAGTCAGAAGATGAACCTGAATATGTTCTTCCAGCAGCTGCGGTCTTGGTTAAGGAAGGTGATTAGAAATTCGGTGCTGATGATCCAATGGGACAGACTATGGCAGGTACTTAGTAATTTGGCAGCTCCAATCAGAATGCTGGCATGATTATTGTAAAAATATAATATAAATTTAATTATAAATTATTAATTTTATTGAAATTATATGACCTTTTTATAAATTTAAAAAATACAAAAGGATTTTTTAATTTATAAATAGTTAATTAAAATTTTTTTATATAATTAATTTAAAAAATTTCTTAGTTAATTATTCATTTATAATATCGAATAATCTAGATAATCAAAATTTAATTTTGAAATACTAATTAAACTATGAGAATATTTATAAAATTACAGTTAAAATTTTATTTAGTATGTTAATAAGGGTGTTGACGTCAGGGCGTCCCAGGTACGATCCGGACGTCCCAGCCTCGTCAGGACGTCCCAAGGTCGTCAGGACGTCCCAGGATCGTCAGGACGTCCCAGTGACGTCAGGACGTCCCAGATGACGTCAGGAAGTCCCAGGTTCACCAGGACGTCCCAGCATCGTCAGGACGTCCCAAGTAATAATTTTCTTAACGAATAAGATAAAATGTGCGAAGCACCATAAAAGATTCTTTATGAATCTTTTAAGGCAGGGTTCTGGGGATGCAAGCCCTAGTTAACCGGGAACTAAATTCCCATTAATATTATGCACATGCCGTTAGATCCATCCCCATCTCATTCCAATTTATTCCAACATAGGCTTGCCAACCATCTGTATGGACTGTAGTGTTTTCTGCCACGCGTTGTTGTACTAATTCCTCTAATGAAGCGCGAGTTCTGTTTTGGACAACAAAATTTTTTATATATTTTTTTTTTCGTCTATCTAGACATCAACCTGTAAGAGATAGGTTTCTTGTTCAAGCTTTAATTAGTTTTTGATAATCCTTCTAACATCTGCTAAGATTTTACTCACAGATTCAAGACTTGTTTTAAGAATTTAAGATCAAATGTTTTTTAAATATCATCAACCATTTCACTAGTATTCCTTCCATTAGAAAAATAAGTAAACAGTATCTCTCGCAAAATTCTTATGGGTAAGTATTAGGACAAAATATTTTCAAACAATCTTTTATAGTTTATCTAGAACGACATTGACTGTTATCACATTCATAGTAGCAATGGTCTATATATTTTTCAGAAGAAGTAAATATCACATGCAATGATTATTATCATTTTTGACATTATAAAGTGCTAGAGAGTACGCCATATCGGTCTTATGTGATTTGTTACTAGAATAATTCCATATGAATAAAGTTTAATTAATTATTAACGATTATAATTTAACTATTAAATATTAATTTTTCACATATTCATACACATCAACAATAAAAAAAATTTCGGAAGCTTTGCCTCCGAACCTCCACAGGGGCTGCCAAAAACTTGACCCCTGCTATTATTGGTTCGCATTGATTGCGAACAAGGGGTTCCATCCCTTGTGACCCCGGTTAACTAGGGCTTGCATCCCCAGAACCCTGCCTGAAAAGATTCATAAAGAATCTTTTATGGTGCTTCGCACATTTTATCTTATTCGTTAAGAAAATTATTACTTGGGACGTCCTGACGAGGCTGGGACGTCCTGATCGACCATGGGACGTCCTGACGTCACCTATGACTCTGGGACGTCCTGACGACACTGGGACGTCCTGACGACCCTGGGACGTCCTGTCGAGGCTGGGACGTCCTGATCGTACCTGGGACGCCGTGACGTCAACACCCGTTAATAAAAAGAATCCTTAAATAATATATATATTGAAATATTAAAAATTTCATTTATAGTTAATTTATTAGTTTTATATTAATTTTCTTTATAATCTATTCAATTAACTTCATATTTTACAATAATTCTGATAAAACTTTATTAAATTTCCTAGCATTTTTTATAAATATTTAAAATAATTTGATATGATTTTAGCAATAATAACTAGAAAACTAAGTTTGGAGATAGCGTGGCAAACGCCAACATAAACAGAAGATGATATTGATTTAATATTTCTAATAATATTCTTTGATAAATATTCATATATTAATTTCATTATTAAAACTGGATTTAATATATCATCTCTTATTTTCGATAAGTGAGTCGAATAGTTCAAATTGAAATTTAGGATTAATTAGTCATTAATAAATTTAATCATTAAAATCTAGCTTTATCAGAACAACTTTCTAAATATTCTCCAAGAAAATATATGACATCGTACAACTCAAAGACTATATGCCATATTAATTTAATTTATTATATTTTTATTAAGACTATATCAGCACTCACTCTGATAATACTTGGATTGATACAACTTGTAATGAGCAGTGGTGATGCTTAAAATTACAATTATGCGACTTATGCTAATTATAATTACTAGCAGGACTACGGCAGTATTCAAGATTACAAATATGCTCTGGACTATCACTTCTGTGTCCCATAAACTAACTATAACTAGTTCAGCTCATACAAGTATCTTAATATTATTAATAATTATGGTGATTTGGGTTTTAGATTTATTGATATCAAATTCACAAGTATGCACCAAGCCAAGCAACCAAGAACTATGTCAAAACTGATAACAAATTAGACAATAATAATAATTATGCATAAACTTACAATAACTACAATAATCCCGCATAATCTTCTTATTCTTACAATGATTACGCCTATTCAGTAGATTACAAGACCAACGATTACAGCAATAATAATTATAATAGCTAAGGGGGCAAGCAATCAAATTATAATAATTATAATAGCAACTACTAATAAGATTCAGGATTACAAAACTATTATAATTACCACAATACTAACTACAAGCAATAATCAGATGATTACTCTGACTACTATAAGAAAGTTCCTAGCTACTACTCTAGTGGAGAGTAGAAATATGATTATAACACTTACTATAACTACAAAGTCACTGGATAAAACATTAAAGAAAACAGTGGAATCAACTACTTGGTCAAGATAATTGTCATATGTTCTATAGCATCAATAATTAATGATTTTTAAGAGAGAATATATGCTGAGAAAGTTTAATAATTAAATTATAAGTATTACTATATTAGTATAGCATCGGCTGCTTTCACATATTTCAAGAAATAGAATAAGACATCTAAAAAGTGATGATAAGCAGAAGCTTCTAATCAATCAGAAGTCAATATTGATATATTACGATAAAAGTAATTTACAATCAATTTAATTTAAAACAACTCTCTTCATAATTTCATAAAAACACTTCTATTGCATGTCATTTTAGTATTTATCGTTGAATGTATAAAAAAATGTATAGATAGTAAAAATACTTATTATTAGCTGGTATACGAAGAGTAATTATTGACACTATATTTTCTTGTGCTCATTAATCATCATTATCATCAACTATGTCTTCATATTCTTCATCTAGATATTCATCTTATCCTAGACTTGGTTGTTTCTCCACTATTTATTATTGTTTTATACTGATTTTATTATTGGCAGTATGTTGTTAATCATCAACAATTACCCCATTAGAATTGTTCTCTTCTACTTCATCATCATCTATTGCTTCATTGTCGAAGTCCTCATCAATATACTGGTCTTCTGTCTTATTCTTCGCGATTGTTGATGTGCGTGACTATTATACCTATTATGCCTGCTTTTATTAGTTTATAGATTTTACTATATGATCATCCTTTTTGTCTTTATCATTAACTTGAGATTATTCAAATTAAGATTTAGACTTAGTATCTTTCTAATTATGCTTTATTGATGAATTATTTTGTTCTATAGATGGTTAATCGAATTATTCATCAGCATAATTATCAATGGATGGTTCCATTAGCTCCTGCTATGATAATGCTTTTTATTGTAAAAATTTAGATTGATTTGTGCTTTTATCATTTCTATCACGAATGGAGTCTGCATCTAAATTACTGCCTGATGCTAGGTTTTAAGAATTCTCAAACATTTTACTAGACCTCAGTTCTTCCTATATAATGTCTCCATCTGGTGTGATATCATCATTAATGAGGTTATTTTGAGAATTTGAGAGTAGATTAACTTCTGAATCCTCATTCAATTTGTTGCTCTGTGATATTTAAGAGTTGTTATTTGAAATCTACTTGCTCTTATCTTTAAAAATGAATGCTTTATTTAAATAAAATATCATAAAACATATTATAAGTCCATAAAATTTCCTTAATCTTTATTCGACTCTTTAGATTGTTAAACAGCAGCTTCTGTTTTAACATTTACATTATTCTTTAAACTATCTTATTTCAATTGATTTGAAGTTGATTTTTTGCTAATATCTATGCTTTTACTCACCAACCCGTTCATCACCAACGATTTATTAACACTTCCATTACTCGAGGTGTTATTATTTAACACACTACTCTTTGCTATTGAACTTTTGTCTTTATTATTTACTAAATTTTAACTGCCAATATTGCTCAATGGTTTATTGTTGGCACTGCTGCTTATACTTTAAGATTGATTTAGAATAGTCTTAGAATTCGCAGTTTATTTCTGGGTGATTGATTTATTGCTCTGGTTTATGTTTGTGTTAGTGATATCTTGCACACTTTCTACCTTTTGAGGGAGTTCTTCTTGTTACAGTAAATTGTTTTACTTTACGACAGTTGGGATGCCTTTTTAATAGGAATTGTTCAGATTTATTTATTGCTGTTGCTGCTTTAAGATATTAAAAATGCATAAAAATCTAAGTAAAACTCTTTGCTAAATCTTAGGACATAGAATTTGAAAAAATGAGCTAATATAAAGTGATATTAACCTTAGGCAAGCTCTAATTAAGCATACTTTTCTATAAATTATTGAATCCACCTACAGCATTATTGTTTATTTAATTTGAATACTAAGGTCTGTTATTATGGCTTTGATATCTCACAGATCCACTTATAGTCCCATTCTTCAAATTCTTAATGTTATTTACCTGTCCAATTTTCTGTAATTTTTTATCTGAATTTAGTAAATTTTTCTATTACAAATCTTCTTCATCGTCTTCCTTGGACTTTTATTGGATATTACTGAAATTAGTTCTCTACATGTAATTCTTAACTATTTAATTATATAAAATACAGGCAATTATAATCATCTTCGTAATATTTTCAATAATAACTGGAGGTACCTCAGCTCCTCGCAGTTTACTTCGATTTTGCAATATTCTTAATCCACTAGACTAAGTTCTCTTGCTATTAATGTTTGTTACCTCTTATGAAGTAGCTTATTCATTGTTATCGTTATCTAATGAATCTATTTTATTAATATGTTAACCCATGTAAAGACTTCCGTTCATGTTTGAATTTGTCCTTGCTGAATACGTATCTTATGTCAGGTGATTATATTTGGATAAATGTATTACACGAAAAAGCTCAAACTAATAAAATGTTAATAGAATATTTGGAGTCACTTAAGACACCGTTGTTTTTACTATACACATCTTCCCTGGATCGACTGCTATCTTTCACGATGCCAGGCAGCATACCCTAGAAATTCTTCTCTAAGAATTCTTTACGCCTTGAAAACAAGTCATTCAAATCTTTCCTACCTGATTTCTCAACGATTCTCTTATAGGATTTATGAAGTGACCAGTCTTTGTCAAGTTTAATTTTTGGGATGGTTGAGGATCTAAGAAATCATAAACATAATTAAAGAATGCTACTTGCTTACACTTTAGTTATTTTTTGTAGTAACCTAATATTGTCATGATCTATGCGTTCAGCATCATGTCGTTTTTTGTCTAGATGCAAAGTCTTAGGTTTCTTAACTACTTCTTAAATCACATGCTTTCCAACTGATATCTAAAAGTATTATATATATATATTTACAAAAAAACTATACTTATTTTCCTTATGAGATATCGACAAGTTTCTTTAGCAGTATTTCATTTTCATACTTAATCTAAGTCAGTTTCTCTATAGAAGTGAAATTAATATTTGATATGCTGATAATTAAGAACTTCTCTTTTACAACTTAATTAATTGTATAAGAAATAAAATGGTATTTGTTCTTTATGAGCATAAATAACTAACCTATTTCTTTGTGTTCTTAAGCTTATATACGACTTGTTAGAAACTTCGAGGGCATATCATTGCTTGAATTAAAGATATTTTATAAGGGGTTAGCTCCTAAGTTTTGTGGACTGCCCCCTCCTAGAGGAATTTATTGTAAATTTATTTGTTTTTAAGTTTATAGCGCACCACCCTGTTTATTTATCTACTCTAGCTTCTTCTGATGCATCTCATATATTCTAAGAATAAGTATTATTTAGGCTTGTCTATTAAATTTTTGAAAATTATTCTCAATAGTTTATTTCATTAACAACGTAATTGTTACCTTTATTGGTGGAAAGCTGCAGTAATGTCTGGATTTTGAAACTTACTTCCTCTCATAGTTTTATTTTACTCTATTTTATTTTATAATTTACCTTATAATAATTTTAATTATTATCATAATTAATCTAAGAATTGATAATAATCCAGAAATTAATTAAACTTTAGTATCAGTATTTTCTAAGCAATTTGAATTAATTCTTATCTTATCAACTAATAATAGTTTTAAGATAAATTTATGATTTTATTAAGAATACACTTTTATTGTCTTCATTATCAAAGCATGAGTCTTGAGAAGTGTTTTGTCTAAGGCTTATCAGATTAAGTAAGAGTCAATTAATTATAGTACACTTTTAAAAGTTAGAAAATTAATTTCTTTATAAAATCTTATAAAATTTAATTAAGAGACATTGAATTGTTAATTGCATGTAGATTCATTTGATTTTTCTAATTGTTGTAGTTATTGTTATTGTTCTGACCGAGACCCCCTCCCCCCCTCAGCCGAGATCCCCATCCCCCCCTCAACCGAGACCCCCTCACTTTATTATAATTTTTTGATAAACTTATTTTTTACTCAAAATAAATTTCTTGTCCTGCGGCAGCTATTATCATTATAGATACAACTTTATATGTTTCACTACGTCCGTCAACCTTTTTCAAAACAATCTCCCATAGGGAAATAATTATAATAACATTCATTTTTACTTTATTTAGTAATAATATGATTTTAATTGACACCAATAATATTATAAAAAATTTCTTAAATCACTCCCATTTGACTAAATATTTAGAATTAATATAATAATTTTCCCAATAATTTTTCTTCTCTTTATTTCTTTATAAATACTTTTAATATTATTTTTACTTTATTTAATTAATTTCTATTATTATCTTTTTTTATTAATTAATGCATTTAAATTGTAATCAAAAATAAAAGAAATTATTTAGAACTTTCCAAAATCTAAGCTAAACAAAAAAGATAATAATAGAAATTAATTAAATAAAGTAAAAATAATATTAAAAGTATTTATAAAGAAATAAAGAGAAGAAAAATTATTGGGAAAATTATTATATTAATTCTAAATATTTAGTCAAATGGGAGTGATTAAGAAATTTTTATCATATTATTGTGTGTCAATGAAAATTATATTATTACTAATGAAAGTCAAAAGGAATGTAATTATAATTATTTCCCTATGAGAGCATGTTGTCAAAAGGTCGCGGATTTAGTGAAAGATATCAATTTATATATATAATGGTAATAGCAGCCCGCAGGGCAAGAAATTTAATTTGAGTAAAAAATAAGTTTATCAAAAAATTACAATAAAGTGAGGGGGGGAGGGGGTCTCGGCTGAGGGGAAGAGGGGAGGTCTCGGCTGAGGGGGGGGAGGAGGGGTCTCGGTCAGTACAGTTATTACTGTTAAAACAAGGGGTTTTGAGATTTTTCCTCATTTCATCGTAATCTTCTCTTTCTAAGTATTAATTTTGCTTCAATAATTTACTCTGAAGTTATAAATGCTTTTCGTCTTCATAAGCATGCTGTATTAATTTTATAGATTGCTACTATTTTATCTTTAATTTTCTAGGTTTATTATTATCAACATTTAGATTTGGATTTATAAATTTTACTTAATTTGGTTAAGCAAATGAGTTATCTATGAGTGTTTGTTAAACAATGTGAGGCTAATTTTCTTATTGGTCTTATATGTTTATTAGAGAATTCTCTCGTTATTTATCAAAAACAAATTGGCTTGAACTTGGCAACTCCAAATTACTATCCGATTAAGATTTCTCATTGTAACTTATTGAAGAAATAATCAATCATTACAAATAAAGTGAATATACAAATATGTAGCTTATTGAGCTGTTGTTATAGTTATTTGTTACATTATTTGTGGTGAAGTACTGATTATAAACTTCCTCTTTAGGAAATTAACCAAAACTTATGTTAAAATTAATTATGTAATTTGGCTATATAATCTGGGCATTTTCAACTTGCCTTTGCTAAGATTGTTTTTATTGCATGTTTTTAATATTGTTCTATAGATTCTTAATTTGCTTGAAATTAAAAACTGGCATCTGTATATTTTATTCCTCATTATCAATGCTTCCTTATCTATCAGTCCTAATTATCTTAAGATTTTTTGTGGAGGATTTGGTATTCATTTTTGTCTTAAAAATGAAAGAATTGCTCTTTGGCAGTACAATCTTTTTCGAAACCCCTTATCTAGATTATGTTGGTAGATTTTTTCTTAGATCACAGCCAGCACTTGAGTTTGAGCGTTTAAGAGTAGGCCTTTCTTATAACATATTTTCAGGTTACTAGGTGGGGTTATTTTCGATTTAATCTGTTTATATTTATAAAACTTCACTAGCTTAAAATTGAGGTGTAAAGTTTAAATCAATAACATATAAACTAATAAAGTTTATCTCTTGAAACTATTTTTCATTGTTTGATATTGGAAATCCTGAGTATTTCTTGAATTCTTACTTATAGAATTAAAATTAGTTTCATGTTGATGCACAGCTTACTCAAAATTTTCAAAAACTTTTAATTAATTTTGCTAGTGTCCTTCTTAGACTGAATTTATTGAACCTCTTCTCTTGTCTGCAGTAAAAATCAACTTTTCTTTAGAGATACGTGGACTTTAATTTACAGATTAGTCTCTCGATTAGTTTCGTTTAGCTGGGGACTAATAAAGGGACTTATTACTTTTCTTTCTAATCACAAAGCTTTGATTATCTCCTCCATGAATCATTGCAGCAGTCTAAGAAATAGAGCTTTCTATAAAACTTCCAGAAAATTGTTAATTTCTATGAGACACTGTAGAATCCTCTTCATTTTAAAGAATCAGTGATTTAGTATTTGCTCTTAACTTACTAAGCGTTTATTAGAGATTTTTGTTATCTTCCCCTCGAGAAGTGAGAGCGACTTGAGTTTTCACGATTTATTCTTCGGCAAGTTTATTAAGCACCAAGGATTCAAGTTTTTAATTCTATCTTACTTTATTCAAGTTTAATACTGGGGTGATATTAGCTGAATGAAATGGTAGGGTCTATTGCTAATATTTATTTACAGTAGATTGGCTTTCATTTATAGACCTTTAAGAGAGTGCTGTGCTGCATCCTGAAATTTGACTGTTAGGTTTGAGATTAAGTTAAAAACTTTGAAAGGATTTTTGGTGATTCAAAAAGCTATTATGATTACTGAGGCCACAACTATCATAAGTCTAGTCACTCACTCCACCAAGGTTAAGTTATTTTATAATAGAATTATCAAATTGTGGTGCTTAATTATGAAGAGATGTTAAACTGCCTTTCCTGCTTCCAAGTGCAGACGGTCTTTAAAATTAAATTTGGTGACTGGCTAAGCTTTTATTATCTCTTGAGCTTTATTGGGAGTTTTTAGTAGTTGTGATTTAAGTCGACTCCCTTGAATTCAATTAAGAATTTGATCTGTAATCCTCTAGATTCGAATATTTTATTTAACTTTAATAGTTTTCATCTTGAGTATTCACTGCTAGCATTTATCTACCATCATTGTTTTAAAGGTGACTTTGAGTAGGCAAAATACTGTTATCTTACAGCTTCAATTTTTTCTAGAAATTTTACAGTTTATTCAGGTTGAAGTTTGAGAAGTTCTTCTTCATAATTAAGGTAGATACATTTCTCTGAGAGTTAGGTGGAGGGACCCCTATTTATTGCTAAGATTTTTGAAAATTAGATTCGTTGACATTCTCATCTCGTTTCTTATTAAGAAGAAGCATTTTAATATTTCCTTAATTTTATCAATAATTATTTTACTTATAACATGCTTTCATGTTTACTGTTAATCGCTATACAAGCATAAATCAAATTAAAGTTAATTAAATTAATAGCTGATAAATATAATCATGATAGGGATATCAAAATCTACTTTAATTACTCAATAGTTGTTTTTCAAGCAAGAATTTGTAAAGCTCTTCATAATCCTTTTAATTCGATAAATCTGAGTTGCTTAAAGATTTAATCCCACTTATATCATACCTATCACTCTCATTACTCCATTTTTTCATGAATTTCGTATAACCCAGTATCTCACTGTCTGGAGTTTTAAATTTAGAGAGTTTTTGCTTTAATTAATATTCCTTCAATTCATCTTCACTCATTTAAGTTATATCAGGGAACATGTTTTAGTACTTTGAAATTTTATCATTCAAGGATTCTTCCTTCTATCGCCAATTAGAAATAAAATATCAATGCATTCACATATTTTATGGGTAAAATTTAAGAACAGCAATTACCTTAAAGTTAATACAATATAAATGAAAAAAATATATATACCAATTAGAATCAGCCCTTTACTTGGATTTATCTTAAGAGTTTTAACTATCAATTTAACCACTCATATTAGTAGACGGCAATATCTTTGAAACAATTGAGAGCAGCCCTTTTTTCTTCTCCAAATCCTCTTTTTCTTTCTAATCATAACCATACTCGAAAAACTGGTCTTAATTATATCGAAGAAGAATATTTAACGATGTATTGTGTACTCTTTAAAGTTCCTTTGATAACTAGGGGTTAGAGTTTGTTTAAGGGACTGAAGGGAAATTGTCAAGATTTTATGAGTGTTAATTATGTTTTGAGGCTGTTTTTGGTTGTTACTATAAGAAGTTCAAGTATTAAACAGTGTCATAGCCCAGTTTATAGTCTTCTCCTAATTGCATTAGTCTGAGATAAAGCATTTAAATTAATAAGCAAGTTTAAATACTATTGAATTTCTTTAAATTTAATGATCTGCAATTTATAAATATGATTAATCATGGTTTAGTAATTAATCCTAGGAGCTGCTACAAAACTAGCTACTTTCTAAATATCAATTAAGCAAAAAGCCAACCCCATTACCCCTACTTGAATTTACCAGGGTAATGGAGATTTAATCATAGTTTTGCCTAAATTACCCATTCCAACTAGGTATAATAACAAAGTTGCAGCTTGCATTTTAGTAGTATATCTTTGATAATCATGATAAATGTCATAAATATTGCAATATCACGGTGTAATGAGATTTATTATCAATCAAAATAATATTATATAGGTTTCTTCATATTATTTATATGCAAATAATAACATAAAGCTCTTCTGGAGTAGCAAGCTTCTCAACATGTCCAGGTTTATCCTCTAACTAAGGCTTTACTTAAATCTTGTATAATATATATTTATTCAAATTCTCCATGTTTCGGTATATACTCCTAAAACTCAAGAATATTGGATCGCTCTGATACAATTTTGACTTGAATTTAGTGGCTTGATTCTATAGTTATTAGGACTCTTTTTTCATAGATGTAGGTTTTTTATTCTAAACTAAGCCATTTTCTTAATTATTTTCACTTTTTAAAGTTTCATTATTCTTGTCAGTGTCGAATTATTTGAGAAATCTATCTAAATCTTCCTTATTTTTGGCTTATTTTTGAAGTTATGTGGGTAGATGCTGTTCTAATTTCATTTGGCCCATTGTGTCATTTTTCTTAACAGGCTATGCGTCCTATTTCTACTTTACTTCTTACATTTTTGAAATTGTTTATAATTTTCTAAATGAATGATTATTTTTGTGGAAAATTAATTATTATTTCTTTATATAAATATTAAATATGTATAACGTATTAAACAATGTCATTTCTAATTTTAATTATAGATAAATTAAAAATTGTCTATTTATAGATATTCACAAATTGTTCATATAGGCTTCATAAGCATTTATTAAGCTATTTTTATAGAAAAAAAACGAGAATCTCATAAACTTAAGAGTGAAGAAAAACTGATCAGTCCCATGAGTAATAAACCTCCAATTATTTTAACTTATTATGCTCCATTTATCTCATATTGCCAAAATAAATGAATTTAATGTTGAGTTTTGATCTCAATATAAATTTAATTTGTGCAATACGATACAGAGTCCATGCAATTATAAGTGACATTAATCTTTCCAGAATTAGTGCCATTGAAATATGTGTATGTGGGAACAAACGACCTCAGTGCGCAGAAGCTTGTTAGGGTTTTTGTGACAGCTGCTCCATTTATAGTTGCTGATCTTTATGCACAGCAAGCGTTTGATATTGTTGCACAAGGATCACTACCTGATGTGCAAGTATACTTAACAATCAATAAATGCAAAAAGTTTTTAAACTACAAATAGAGTTTATCTGAAGTAGTGGACACTTAACTTATGCAACTCATCGTATAACTGAGTGTACTGCTCACACTGACACTAGCAAGCCCACTTACTAAATCTATGGGGAGGCAATATTGCGTCGTTGTAGTAGTTTTTGCTCCATTACTCGCTGTTGTGATTGTATTTACATTTGCACAGCAAGAATTAGGCACGTAATTCTGGCAGAATGCTTCTGTTCGTTAGTTTGTAGCTGTGCATGAGGTTGTAGTATAGACTATTTATGAATTAATTAGAGTTGGAGCTAATAGTAGCAATAGGAACAGGGGTTTTAGGAGTGATTGGTTTTTAATGATATTCTTTTTCATTTCTTTTTTCTTAAAGTGTTATTATTTTAAAAAGCTATAATTTTATTTTATAAATATTCTATAAACTTAAATTAGATGATCAGAGCAATTTTCTTTTAAACTGGACTTTGTCTTAAAATTTCTGCATTATTAATCTTATTTATAGAGTTATGTGTATGTTCGTCAAAAATATTTGCATTTGTATTAATATTTGGGTTTGTGACTTGGTTCTAAACTTTCTTGATTGTCTGTTCATATATAATTTAAAAGTATTACAATAAAAAATATACATAAAATAACTTGATTGTTAATTTAACCTTTACGATTATAGATAAATATAAATTATATAGGTACAAATCTCAAAGTAGCATCAGTCAAATCCTCTAATAAATCAACTTCATTTTAATTATTGCGATTACCTGATCTGTAATTTACCTTTTTACTTATTACTCTCCGATTCATGTAAATAGTTGGATTAAGAGAGTTGACCTTTTTATTTTAACTATAATCATCAAAGAAATTTGCAGTAGTTTGTGACAAACTTTAATTTTGTAGGTTCTTTGGGCTGGTAGGTGCAAACTTAGACTTTAGCTTGTATTATTTGAAGTTTGAGGAAGTTGGCATATCGTTTTGATTAGTACCAAAGGAAGTTGCAGTAGTGACACGTTAATTATTAGAAAATGTCATTTTAGGTGTCAGCCCACGACTCTAGAAATTCTTATAATTCGAGCTCTGCAAGTTGTTGCTTTAGCTTACAGAATTAAAATCCAAGTAAGATGATATGTCTTTTTTATGTGAAGGAGAAGAAGTTTCGATTTACTTATTTCTATGAGTAGCATTGTTTTCCGATTTCTGTTTGATATGGTGGCTGTTTGAATTTCTTTGTTACACATGAGATATTAATTTATTCTAAAAAATTTAGAGATCCGCATAATCTTCACTTGCTGTTTTTGTTTTGTAGACTGGGGTCTTTTGAGGCATATTCTTATAATAATCGTGTTTTGCTTCTAAAATTGCTTGACTTGACTGCTCCAAGAATTAAAACCTTATAATGTTTTATTGAATATTTCTTTACATTAACCTGCTAGAAATTAATTATGAATAAATATATTAAATTAAACTGTAATCAATGAATAACATAAAAAAATATTCCTCTTTCAAAATTTTTTAATATAAAATTTAAATATAATCATCAAACATTAGTAACCATATTTATTTATATATTCTATCGTTTTTTCAGAATAATTCAAATATAAGAATTATCTTTGGAACATTATTTACATAATTAAAAGTATAATAATGACTATTCTTACCAATCTGTGATTATATTTTAGTGCTACAAATAATTTATTTTAAGAAGCAAAATGTTGATTAAAATATTTTTTGGTTTATAATGGAGGCTTTTACTTTTTATGTGAGTCTCAGCATCTGTATTATTGAAAATTTCTGTTAAATTCCTTCGATGTGATGTTTTACTAAAAGCATTAGAGTAGTCTAATTTTGATAGATTCTCATTCTTCTCATTGTTTAAACGATATTTCTTGATACTCTTAATAAGCTGAATATTTCTCTAAAAATAAAAACATTAGTGTAAACTTTAAATTTTACTTAAAGTTGATGGATTAAGTTTATCTTCGGGGCTTAATTTGAATTTGAGTCAACCCCATCTATTACTATAGAAGGGGCATTTTTTTACAGTGCAAAATTATCCATTTAATTTGAGTTTAATTTCGGATATAATTTAACTATTTTAACTTCCCTATTAAATTACAGAACTTTTTTACTTAAAAATACTAAGATTCTTTGTTAATAATCAAACTACGCATATTCCATGGCCACCTTCTTAAATATCATATCATTCTTTGTGAGTGTTCCTGTCTTATCAGTAAGTAAAAACTAAATTCTGCCAAGCTCCTCTGGGATAGTACTGTTTCTAGGTAGAGTGCCATCGATCTCCTTATCTTTCAAAATACAGTAAGAGTAATAGATCTTCGCCATATCCAGGTTGACTCTAAGTGAGATTGGAATAATGTATGATAAAATGAGGACAAATCTGAAAAACTTTATAATCCAGAAACCCTTGAACTCATCCAATGCAACTATGCCTAATGAAATACAGATCATGAAGAAGAACAAGAATTTAGATAGTCTGTTAACTTCCATGTCTAACTTTCCAACCTTAGTACTAGGCTCTCTTTGGTTCATAGCTGATCTAGTCTCTTTACCTGTGTAAGTAACCAGACCCAAAATGAAACCAGTTGAGGCAAGTACAGTGTTAGTCCATAGAGTATTTTCAAGTGAGAGACCTTCCCTTTATTGATTCTCTGGGTCATCTCCACTTTGATAATAGCCCTTAAAGTCATATATTTAGTTGGTAGGTGGATTAGCTACAACATGCCCATCGATGTTGATTATATCATGAAAGTCATGTACCTTCTATGTGAAAGAAATGGGTTTTCTTAGTTTCCAGTCAGTTTCTCCATCAAGTTGATCTGTTCTTATGAATACTGATCCACCCTTCTCAGTGGTATAAAGTAATATCATATCAGCTGGTATTCTCTCATTTTTGTTAACTTTAATGATATCACCAACCCTCATATTAGCAGAGCTTACATTTTCAAAAATACCTTATATGGTCAGTTTCCTTTAATAGAATTATATAAGAACTTTAATAATATTACTCGTGTTTTTTGTTATTTAACTCCTTGTCTCTAGAATATCTTTGTAAATCATCCCAAGCTTCTTTCAAAAGTGTAACAACCAAAACAAAGGCCAGAGGTGCGATGTAAGTGAATAAGAACCCTAAAAATTGATCATTAATTAAAATTATACGTACCAACTTTCAAAGCAGGAATAAATTGCGATAGGCAGATCAACAAGAAGAATAAATTGAAGAAAAACTTAAATTGATTGAATAAGACAACTGGCACAAAAGTAATTAAGTTATACTTCTGATTCCTAATCTTATTAGCTGGATATCTTCTTGGAATTGTTCTTCCATTCATGTACAGAGTACGTTTCTAAAAATAGTTATGCCAAATATTTCAAAATTTACCTCTCTTGATATTACTAAGCCAAAAAACTTCTTCAGTCCATAGCATCTTGGTAGTTTAGGCTATAAATGAGAGTTAATACTCATACTTAACAATTTAAAAGAATGATGTTATTGCTTACTTCAACCTCCTTGTCCTAAACTTAATAATTTCACTAATTTTACCTTATTAATGAGCGGTTTTTGAACTCCTTCATCCTCTGAATTTGCAGAATTTGCATCCATATTTGGATCAGAGTCAGACTTTTTCAAATATTCCTGACTTCCTTCTTTTTTCTCAGAACGGTCATTGCCTTTCGTGTAAGTTGCTCCAGCGTTAAAAATATCATCGTCGTCATCGAAAATGCTCCGATCATTTTTCATTCCACTGTCCTTGTTGAGCTTCACTAACTCAAATTAATTATCTAGAAGAATCACAAAAAATAGAATTAATCAAATTTTGCATTATTTTAAAATTCAAATAATTTATATTATTGAATATTTACCACTATTCATATTACTCTTCTTTTACATATTTGCTCAGCTATAAACTTTTTCTATTCTATTATAATATTTACGTACTATCTTATTATTACTCAGTATCAGCCTTTATCTAGTTATAAAATGATATTCTAAGCTTAGTTTGATTTGGACAATTTACCAGACTTAAAACAGATGTTAGATGATAACTGTTAAAGATTTGAAGGGCCACTCAGTGACATTGCCCCAAGCAATAGAAAGGGAGGTCTAGAATCATAAAATCCTAAAAACCCCTCTTAAAAATCTACTAAGTCTGGAAAGAGAAGAGAATAAAACTTTGTGGTAAGAGATATGATAACTTGCTTAGCTTTATGCCATAATGTGACCCCAACCTACCCAGATGTAAATAATCCCTCAATTAGAGACTTTTAAGCCAGTTCTCCTGATGAAGTAGCTCTGGTTAAATTCGCTGATTCCTTGGGAATGTAACTTCTTGAAAGAGACCAATAGAAAATTGTTATTTTAAATACAGCTGGAGTTCAAGAGGAGTATCAAGTACTCGCAAACTTCCCCTTCTCATCAGATACTAAGAGAATGGGTATAGTATTAAGACATAATAATTCAGGCAAGCTTGTTTTCTATTTGAAAGGATCAGACACAATTATGCAATCAAGAATAAGACCAAACTAAAGAGCTATAATTTAGAAGCTTGTGAGAATCTTGCTATGGAGGGTTTAAGAACATTAGTCATTTCATAGAAATTATTGGACGAAGACTTCTTTGAGGCATGGTTAAGAAAATATAACGATGCTAAAGCCGATTTAAACAATAGAGAATAATCAATAGCTAAATGTATAGCTGATCTTGAACTTGATATGGAGCTACTCGGAGTCACTGGAGTTGAAGGTAATTAGATCTTTCTTTTAAATTTATTATACTTACCATGAAATTTAAATTAACTTAAAGTCCAGTTCGAGAAGATTTAATATAAAAGAGGGATTTAATGTAAAATTCAAGAGAATTATCTGTGTAGAGATTTAGCAATATGATATCCCCAAAAATAAATATGACTTTTAACAAAGACCCATTATCTGCAAAGAATCAGTCAAAATAGTATAAAAATAAGAAATATGAAAACCCTAAAATACATGAACTTATTTAAATAATATAAACTTGAATAATTTTTATAATTTAATTTAAGATTTTTGTTTGATATTTTTAATTATTATATTTATATGGGACCAAGTAATAAAAGTTTTATATTTTTGCTACTTAGTCCCAATCCTAATATATTAATATAAAATTTATAAATAAAATAAAATTAATTCAAATTTGTGACTTAAAATAACATAACGTTTCTATTAATACTAAATGTGATTTATTCGTGCTTACTTATTACAAAATTTATATTAATGTAATGATTAAAATTTGATTAGTTTTTAAAATTTATTGTTATACTAAGAATTAATTTATAGTTTACTCTTTTTCTAAGAATATGAATAAATGAAATGTAAATTTAGTAGAAAAGTAATTACACTTTTAATTTTAATTCTTTAATAATTAAATTAAAATAATAATTAAATAAATTTAATATAATTATTGGGACCAAGTAGAAAAAATAGATTAATTTTACTACTTGGTCCCAAAATAATATATAAATATGTTAAATAAAACAAAATTTTAAAATAAAATTATAATAATGCTTTAACTATGATTATTTATATTTCTCATGTATTTAAGGTTATATGCATTCCCAATTTTTATCATATTTTAACTGAATATTAATAATCATACTCTGCTAAAAGATATGTAAAACCTATTCCCCCTAGAAGTTACTGAAAAATTAGGAAGTATTTAAATTTAAAGATACCTTGATTCAAGATAAAACTAGAGTCCTACTCAATCGTTAAGTGCTTTAAATCAAAGAAATCCATTTAATAAATTTTCTCCAGCTTAGACTCCTTCAATTAATATGATGGTTGGAAGCCCAAAATAGTGGCTAAGCAAAACAGATAATGCGCACATTGAACTTAAGGACAGATTTTACGATAAACATTAAGAATTAAAAAAGAAATTATAGTACTAGATCGACTATTAAGATAGTAAGAGAAATAGATTCATGCTTAGAGAAGTCTTGCATAAAGGTATTTGGAAGTATAAGTATGAGGATTTTAAAAAACCTGATCAAATTATGAATAATAGAAAAGTTACCAAAGTTGAGATGTTTCAGAAACTTTTTGAGGATGCTCTTGGTTAAGAAAACAAATAACTATTAGAATAAGAAGATGAACTGTTTAGCATTTAATGATTTAATTTTAATAATGTATAAATGGCTGATAATAATTTTAAAAGCAATATCGAAGCTTGTTGATCTTTCTTTTAAAACTTTATAGATAAATTACAGGATGAAGTTTCATAAACGATTGAAAGTTTGAGATTAGCAGGTATTAAAGTTTGGATGCTGACTGGCGATAAAGTTGAAACTGCTACTTGCATCGCTCTCTCAGCTGGTTTTAAGAGTAAAAGTTAACAATTCTTTTTCATCAAAGAACAAAAAGCTCTGAAATAAGTCGAACTTCTACTCAAGGAATTCTCTACTAGAACTAAAAACGTACTTATGATAGATGGAGACAGTTTAGAAATTGTACTGTCCTCAAAAGCTCTAGAGGAAACTTTCTTCTCTGTAGCTACTTTAGCTCCTTCTGTATGTGTTTGCAGATGCTCACCAACTCAAAAAGCAATCATAGTAGGTAAAATAAACACTTATACTGGAAAAAGAACTGCAGCAGTTGGAGATGGTGGTAATGATGTAGGTATGATCTTGGAGGCTAACGTTGGTATTGGTATTGTTGGTAAAGAAGGAAAATAGGCCTCTCTAGCAAGTGACTTCTCTATTAACTAATTCTCTTACTTGAGAAGATTAATCCTCTGGCACGGTAGACTATCCTACAAGAGATCAGCTGTTCTCTCACAATTTGTTATTCATAGAGGTCTTATTATTTCAATTATTCAAGCAATCTTCTCCATAATTTTCTATTTCGTTGCTATTCCAATTTACAATGGTTTACTTATGCTTGGATATTCTACTATATATACCAACTTGCCAGTGTTCTCCCTTGTGTTCGATGAGGATGTAAATGTATCTGCAGTTATGAAATTCCCACCCCTCTATCAAACCCTATAAAAAGGCAGATCACTTTCGACTAAAACCTTTTTAATTTGGCTTTGGAAGTCAATTTTCCAGGGCTGCGTGATCATGCTTGCAACAGTTATGTTCTTTAACGAATCTTTTACTAATATTGTTACTATTACATTCTCAGCATTGATCATTATTGAGTTACTCAATGTTTACTCAGAAGTAAGTTTTTGCTTTAGTTTATCATAATTTCACATTTTAGATTAACAAACCAAACTGGAAAATGATTGTCTCGTCAGTGTTTACTTTCGTTGTTTACATAATGAGTATTGCTTTGCTAAGATCTTACTTTGATACCTCTTACATTATTATAAAACAACTTATTTTTAATCATAAAATTAAAAATGTTACCTGAATTTATATGTAATACCTGGTAGTTCCTAATAAAAATCCTAATAACTGTAAATGCTTTTACGAAACAATTTATTTAATTAAGTTCGTGCTAAAGGTGTTAGCGATTACTTTATTAAGTTGGTTACCACTACACGTCGCAAAATGGATCATAATGAAGATAGACCCCACTGAACAACAGAAGATTATGAGATAAGAGCACTGACGAAGTAATTGTCATTAAAATTTAATTGTGAGTTAATTATTGATAATATATAAATTTACTAAATACTTTATTTTGAAAGTTTATACTATAATCTCTCGAGATATTTTATAAATAATAATTTAATGTTAAGAAACATATAAAACAGAATTAAGTGCTAATGAATAATTTAATTAAATTAAATATATAATTTGAAATATTAATTAATTATATAAAAATGTACATTTTAATTTTGGATTAATTAACTTGAATTTAATTTGATATAAATTATAGAATTCATTTGATTCATAATTATCTATTGAACTTATTATATTACCAATCTAAAATTGATATTAAATATATATATATATATTTATATAATTAATTTTATGATTTTTTAATTAAATAATAAAAAATCTCATTATTAATATAAATATCTCATTCATTTTTTTGTCAATAAAGATTATATTTTTTAATTATATATATATTATATCTATTTACTCAATAATATTTAAAAAGGTTTTTTAACTCTTAATAATTTAGAATAATGTCTGCAATTGGCGTATCCGGAGCATTTTTCTACGGAAACAAAAATAAGCAAAAAGATAAGAAAAGAGAGCGAGAGCTTAAAAATCGAAGATAAGTTAACCAGTCAATGATAAAGAGAGAATTAATTTTATGTTAATATTTTTGAGATAGAATAATAAATTATATATATATATTTTTATATTTTCATTCAAGAATTTTAATTCAATAATGCAATTATTAATAATATTCGAAAAATTAATTCAGTTAAAATTTAGAATTCATTTATTTATACATTCTGGATATAATTTCATCAAAAAATTTTGCAAAAAATATCAAATGTTATACTATTATTAATTTATGTGTCATATAAAGAATGCTACAATTTATATGAATTTGTTTTATAGTATAAACTATTTAATAATTATAATATTGACTTTAGCAAAAGAAATTATATATATTTAAATTAATTAAATAATCTATATTTTAATTTAAGAAATAACACACAACAAAGCAATAATAAAAATGGAGATAAACAATATAAAGATCAACTTTCTTCTTCTTAGTTATTTTAATTTATAACAAAATATTCAAACAATTACATATAAAAATATCAAAATAAATATTATATATTTTTTCTTGAGGTGAATATAGTTAGAATCCAACAATTTAAGATTAGAGAAATTCATATAAATTAAAGAGAACTCTATCAATCTCATCCAAGAAGTATTAATAATAAAATAAAATAACTTATATTAAAAAGATATATTAAATGACAATATTTTATAAATTATTACATTGATTTTGCAATAATTAGAGGGGAAGAATTTGAATAACTCTATGTAATCTAATCCAGAGAAAACTTTAGTTGATTTTTAACTTATAATTGGTTTCATAAAACCTCGTTTGTAAATTAACAATGAAGATTGGGGATTAAGAATAAAGAAATTAAAAATATTTTATTATTGGAGTAAATTATTAAAGTTTTGGCTAATTATTAAAACCATTGGCTCGAATAATTGTCTCTATAAAATAAACCAATCAGGGTGCGTGAATTTGTTTATAGCCTAATTATAAATAATTTACGCCAATAATAATATATTTTTAATTTCTTTATTCTTAATCCCCAATCTTCATTCTTAATTTACTAACGGGGTTTCATTATAGAGTAAAATTACATTTTATTTATAAAAGCAGATAAAGCTTCAATAAGTCTAATAAGAGTGCCAGTAAATCAGCTTAAGGTATAATAGTAGATCAACAATAATAATAAAATAGTAACATTTAAAATACTTCTTAAAATGAATTAATATTTTTAAATAATGCGTTTCATTTTATTTTATAAGATTAAATGAATTTTAATAATTTTTTTACTAATTAATCTTAGAAATATTAATTGTTTCTAGAGTAAGTGTTTTGAAAAAAGAAATTGTTATTATGATATTGATTTTTTAATTTATCTGCAAAAGGAGATAAATATTAAATATAGTTGTTTAAGGAATATTTTAAAAATAATTACCCCTTTTTGATTGTTTCAAATTTTATTAAAAAAATCGCTATTAAAATTGAGATATTTTAAGATCTTTATTTTAAATTTGAAATTTTTTTGTAATCCATCTTTTATTAAAATTAATTTGATATATTTTTATATAAGTTAATATTATAATATTAACAAATACAATCTTAAAATGTCTCAATTTAATATATAAATTTTTTGGAATTTTTTTATAATTAATTTAAACTTTATACTTATTTTTATCTTTTAGATTTAATTATTTATAATATAAATGAATCTAATGGGTGGATCACACCTAGGGATAATATAAAAATTTCGTTGAAAGAGAATTAAAACAAAATTTAAATAAAGATAGTACCAAAAAAGAAGAAATACAGCAAGAATTCTTTATATATATTTAGTGATAAGAACATAATCAGAGTTCTTATATTAAAATTGTTAGAATGGAAGTAAGTTCAAATGATTCTTAATATTTTATTATTTCACATTCATTAATCTAAATAAAAATGTTTCGTACATTTTTAACACGTTTCGCCTTAAGTAAATTTTTAATAAAATTTCAATTATAGATTCTTCGATCAGTTTATATTGTTTGTCATTTTACTCAATTCAATGGGCTTAGCATTATATGATTACTCTGATAGAGATTTTATATTATATTTTAATATCTTAATTTAGATTCACTTTAGACAAGAAATCAAATTCTAGACATTGCTGGACAGGTTTTCACCTACATATTTATTCAAATTTCAATTATAATTGCATTTTATTTTTAATCATATTTGTGACAGAATCAGTCTTAAAAATTGTCGGTTTCGGATTTTTATTACATAAAAATGCTTATTTAAGAGATGGCTGGAATCTCATAGATTTCGCAGTTGTAGTTTCAGGGTAACATTTAACAAAAATTCTTTACTTACAATGACTTATTATAATTATATAGTATCATTGAGGAAGTTCTTGGGGGAGGGACACTTAAACTAAAATCTTTGAGAGTTATGCGTGTTTTAAGACCTCTTAGAAGCATCAATGCTATACCTAGTATGAGAAAATTAGTTAGTGCATTGATCCAAGCACTTCCAGATTTCTTTCATGTTGCCATTTTCCTTCTATTTATATTCATGCTTTTCGCCATACTTGGGGTTCATTAGTACAATGGAATATTTTATAATAAATGCAGAGTCACTGAAAAACCGAGTAGCAGCTCGTTTTGGGAATCTGATCCGAACTACAATAGAGTTTGTACATAGACTTCTGGATATTATCAATGTCCTGCTGAATTATTAAATTAAAATTGCTCTATAAACATTGTTAAAATTATTTAATTGAATACCACTGTGGGAATCCTTAAGAATATGATGTTTCATTAAACAATGATGGCATCTACAACAACTCAATTATAAATTTTGGAATTACTAACTTCGATAACATTCATAATATGTTTTCTTAACATTTTTATGAGTTAATCTTTAATTTTCATATTGGCACATCCTTGCTTACTGTATTTCAAATTATTTCAACAGACGCTTGGACCCCAATTATGCTTAACTTAATGGATGCGGACATTCCAGTATTCGCAGCTTTCTATTGCATTTTAATAGTCATTATTGGATCATTTTTCTTAATGAACTTGATCCTCGCTGTCATTATTCAAGCTTTTATCAAAATTCAAAAATAAGAGATAGAGTCGCAACTATTTGGCATCACTGAAGGTAAGATAAATGAGATTAAGCCAACCGATAAGAGGTAATACGAAAATGAAGAGCCCTTAACAAATCTTTAAAATTTTTTAGTATTTTTCTGGTAGAATTAAGGAAATATTAGTTCTTAATAATCGTTTAGATTATAAAATCTTAAAGGAGAAGATGAAATGTAGCCTGATTTTTTGAAGTCTCCTATTCATAATTAAAGACTCTCAAATAAGGAAAAAGCAAATCTTTTTAAATCAATGAAAAATAACTTAAATGGCTCATATAATGGAATACCTGATTTAAATCCCAATATTATCTATTTAAAATAAATTAATATAAGGAATGATAGGACTCTTATATTATTATAAACAAAATCAATAACTAAGATTCTTTTACTAAGATCTTTAACTAATAATCTCATGTTGATTAATAATAGGTCCTAGAAAACTTTAAGCAATTTTAATTTATCATTTTATTATTTAGCAAGACAAAGCAGCAGATTTCAGTTTCCTCAAAAGAATAAATGTGAAGTCCAAAGTTCTGAACATATTAACAGGCGGTAGAAATTTCCAACTCAGTCCTAGTTTAAGTCCACGCCCTCTTGATATAAATAAAGCCTAATTATCTCCCTTTTAGAATAGTTTAGTAAGTCCTTAAGTCAAGGAAGAAACTATTTCTCCATTTTCGATAGGTAATGTTGAAAATTAATAATCCTTGGTTATACCTTAAAACGAATAGGAAAATTCATTTAGCTCATTCAATAATACATAATCAAAATTGATGTCTCTCAAATAATAGGACATTCTTGCAAATCCTAACGAGGAAGAATAAAAGATGACTGAGATTTCAGCTTTTATATAAACTTATTTTTATTTTGCTTCTTAAAGCAATATGAATAGGATGTCCTCTATAAATCAGTAAACTGATTAGCATTTGGTTAATCGACAAAATTAAAGCTAGTTTTTCTCAGATATCAAGCTTCCCCTAAGATAAGATTCAGTATTAACTAATTATATAATTGATGCGGATCAAACCAAGGATGCTTTAGGCGTTAATTTAATCCCTAGGATAGTAGAGATCCGATCACAAGATCCTGAATCAATCGAACCAAAATAAGAAATTCAACTAAAAACTATCAAGGATAGATTGGAAGAAATCAAAATCAAGGAGTCATAAGAGTAAGTAATTCAGAGTAACAGCATGTAAGCTGCTTTCAGGAAGTTCATTGAAAAGAAGCAAGACGATTAGTATAATTAGAATCAGTACTTTAATAAAGTCTTTGAAGAAACAAAGCAACAGTATATAAGAAAAAAAACTGAAGGCGGTTAAATGAACCTAAGACAATTAGCTCAGCATAGACTTGGAATAAAAATCAAGAGATCATAAAACGATTTTAGTAAAGAAGTTGATAAATTCAAAATGGAAGATAGAGCTGAAAGTAATCGATGCTACAATTTTTGCTTTAAACTCGTAAAAAAGAAATATTTTACTCGCTTTATTTCGTTCCTGATTATATTGAACACAGTAGATCTTTCTTTGGATAGATACCCCATAGATATCTCAGAATCAACAATTCTTGATGAGCTAAATATGGCATTTTCATTCGTATTTTTGATTGAAATGATAATTAAGTTATTTGCTTTTGGGTTTAAGACATATTTCTTGGATGCTTTTAATGTCTTTGATACAGTAGTAGTACTTTCTAGCATGATTGATTTATTCATATCTTTCTTACTTAAATCAGAAGGCGGAGGAGCTATAATTTATAAAAAATAGTAAATATTACTGCATTATAGTAATATCACTGCCTTAAGAGCATTTAGATTGATAAGAGTGTTTAAGCTGGCTAAGTCGTGGAAAAAATTCTAAAATTTACTTAAAACCATAGGAAGAACTTTAAAAGATATTAGTACTTTTTCAATTTTGCTGTTCCTTTTCATCTTCATTTACACACTATAAGTTTAAATTCCATTTAATTTTAGTTAAATTTATTTATACTTGGCATGGAAGTATTTGCTTATAAAGCTAAGGTTCTTTCAGATTAAATGACCATTGATAATGAAAATGGTGTCTCACCTTTAGCAAACTTTGATGATTTTACATCAGCATTTCAAACAGTATTCATAATCTTGACAAACGATGGTTGGAGCGCTATATATTATAATTATTATAGGACTGCAGGAGCTGCTATCTCAACTATATTTTTCATTTCTCTGATTATAATCGGTTAAAAGATTTTACTCAATTTGTTTTTGGCAATAATCTAGAGATTTTATAGAATTGAAAAATTAAATTAACTTAAATTAGGAATAAGTAAATTAATAGTTCTAATAAATTATTAAAAATTAATGGTATTAGCCTCATATTATTAAAATATGGCAATCAAATGAAATTTATCATTAAAGTTTGATACTATTTTTTATTAATCCTTGTAGCTAAAAAACTAGACTTTAATTCGAGTACATAGTTCAATTAATATTAAGGAATTTTATAAAGACATAGAAATAATTCACTCTTAAAATGATCTCACATACTATTTTAAAAGAAAGTAAGTCCTGTCAATCTTAATTTTATCTAATGTTCTTAATTTCTTAATATTTTGGCTATCTTTAACTGCAAATAATTTTTTATATTTTGAATTTGATATAATTTTCCTATTTAATTGTATCCCCTGCAATATTACTTGAAAACTTTGATGAAGAAAGTCTAAATTAAGAGATGAAAGAAGAAATTAACAAAAAAAAGAAAAAGTTTACCTTATGGACATAGATAAAATAAGCAGTAGTATCATACTTGAAAAAGTAGAGGTGCTTCTAAAAGTGTTTCAAATCTAAATAAAAGTTAAACTAAAGCATTTCAGACTTTAATTCAATCAGATAAATAGATTAAGAATCTTCTAGGGATCTATATTTACTTATTTGTTATTTTTGTTTATTAATCTTGATAACAGTTTAATGTCTGCAAACAGATTGATTTCTAATATTAATAGTTCAAACCCCTCAAGCAACTTAAAGAGAGGGTCCTTAAATAATTTTTAAAAGAAAAGCGATGAATCTGATGATCCACAAATGTTTGGAGAGTCCTTATATATTTTCAAATAGACGAATAAGATCAGAGGCTTTTGCTTCAAACTTGTTACAAATTCTAAATTTGATCTGTTCATCATAATTATCATAATGGTCTCAAGTAAATTTAATTAATATTATGTACATTTTAAGTATTTAGCTTGCCATTGAGAACCCATTGAACGATCCAGATTCAAAATTAGTGGGTATTCTATATAATATAGATGTAGCAACAACTATTATTTTTTGCATAGAAGCAACAGCAAAAATCATCGCATTCGGCTTCGTAATGAATAAAAAATTCTCTTACTTAAGAAACTCTTGGAATGCTTTAGACTTTGTGATTATAATTTTCTCAATAATTTCCTTAACCCCACTATCAAGTAGTTTTAAGATTTTTAAGATATTTAGAGTTGTAAGAGGCCTGAGGCTTGTTAGTAAAAATGAAGGTCTATAGCTAGCAGTTAAAGCTCTAATTTAAGCAATACCATAGATTGCGAATGTTACTATTATTATGCTTCTATTTTTCTTGATATTTGGTATAATTGGCATAAGTTACTTCAAGGGAAAGTTTTTTTATTGTCAAAGTGACTTTATAAATATTGGCTCTCAGCTTCCTTTAAGAAATAAATGGGACTGCTTAAATGTGGGTGGAATTTGGCGTAACAGACCCTACTCTTTTGATAATATTTTCTATGCAATGAAGACTCTTTTTCAAATGGCTACTACTTCTGGCTGGTCAGATATTATGTTCACAAGCATTAGCACAACTGAGATTGATAGCACACCCTTCTTGAATAATAATCTCTATTGGTTCATGTTTTTCATTCTTTTTATTATTGTGGGATCGTTTTTCCTGCTTAACTTATTCGTCGGTGTTGTGATAAGTACATTTAATCGAGAAAAAGATAAGATAGGAGGGAATAATTTGCTTACCGAGAGACAGAAAAGTTGGATTGATACTAAAATCATCGCTATTAGAGCAAAACCTAAGAAGTTGTTAAAATAACCGAAGAATACATTTAGAAAAATGCTTTTCAAAATTCATTAGTAAAAACATTTTGATTCATTCATACTAGTCTGCATTTAATGCATAATTAAATATGAAGAAGTTAAAAATTTCTTGTAAAATAATGATTATCTTAAACACTTTAATCCTAACATTGAAATGGTATGAGCAACCAGACTAACTATCCTAAGCCTCAGAAACCATTAATTACATTTTTACAGTGATTTTCACTCTTGAGGCAGTCATAAAAATTATTGGTTTAGGCAAAGCTTATTTTCATGACAACTGGAACATATTTGATTTCATTATAGTAATTGGTTCTACAATCAGTGTTTTCCTATCTTTGAAAGCAAATTTCTCACTTGGCGGTGCAACTACTATAATTAGAGCTTTTAGGATAACAAGAATCTTCAGAATAGTTAAGAGAGCCAAAGATTTGAGATTAGTCTTTAACACTTTCATTTTCACACTACCAGCTCTAGCAAATGTGGGTGGACTTTTATTGCTCTTACTTTACTTATATTCAATTATTGGAGTCTATCTATTTGCAGAAGTTAAGAGAAGTGGAATTTTGATGGATAATTTGAACTATGAATCGTTTTTAAGTTCGTTTATAACGCTGTTTTCAATAGCGACAGGAGATGCCTGGGATTAGATTGTTACGGCGACTTTGCAATCTCGACAGGTAAACTTTGAATGCATTGATGATCCAAATTATGATGATTTTAAAGCAAATGGATTCAAAACTATAGGATGTGGAGATCAATCAAACGCTGGTTTAGTTTATGAAAATTTAGGTGACTATTAGCATTTCAATTATTTTATATTACTACAGCTATATCGTATTTGTGAATTTGATATTCTTAAATCTTTTCATAGCTATTATTTTGCAAGGATTTGATGACACATAATCAAAAGAGTCAAGGCTTTTTAATTAAGAAACATTAGATAAATTTAGGGATGTATGGTCTTAATATGACCCTGAAGCCACTACCTTCATACCTATTTCTAAGCTTAAAGATTTTTTGTTCGATATTGGAAAACCACTTGGTCTTGATGAAAGTTACATAGAGAAAATTGGATAACAAGATTTTAAATGGGTAAATTTTTGAGTTAAAACTTAGATACTTAACCAAATTATTTCACTTCTTCTTTTTTAACACCTTTAAGATTAATTCATAGTCTCACTTGATTTACCAATTTACAACAATTTCTCTGATTACATGTTTATGGACGTTCTGGAAGCTCTCGCTCTCCGATTGGTTGTTTAAGAGCAATTAGAGAGAGAAAAAGATAAGAAAAAGAAGGATAATTAATAAAAAGATAGCATCCTCGATGAAAGTTATGAATAATCCAGCTAAGAGGACGATTTGAAAAAGTAAGAGCTAATGAAATCAATAATTGAGAAAGATATCAATAAACTTGAATTTTAAGAATCAGCTTAAAAAATCAGAGCTGTCAAAGAAGTATAAATATAGTTTTTCATTAATAATCTCTTGCATAATAAAAACCCCAAAACCCCTTAATGAGGTTTATAAGTGCTTTGATTTACAGGGTATAGTTGGGGTCTTATTGGTGTTAGTAGAGAAATTTGGCCAATTTGCAAAATGAGAAATAGAAATTAACGAAACTTAGGGTCTATTTATGATGAGAAATTTAGATTTATTGCTAATACTTAGGTTTGGTACGAGTATTAATATAGACTAAGTCAATACAGTGCTAAATTATGCAGTTATAGCAAAGCTCTTACGCAAGAGTGCCTCAACTATTATATATTATTGAGTAAAAATATAATGAATTTCCAGGAAAAATTAATAATCAAGAATTTAAGCACGCTATTTTATTGCTAATCATTTTTAAATATATTAAAATGACACGTATCTCAAAATCGATAAAATTTAGAGATACATGCCAAATAAATTGAATAAATAAATTAAGTTACTAAATATCTAATTTAAAATGAATTTTAGTTTGTGGTAATTGAAAGTCTATATTATAATTAATATTTTAAAATAGAAAAGTACTAAAATATTTAATTGATAAAAACTAATAATTTCAAAATTTTTAAACTTAATTGGTAGTTTATTTATAATAAATTAAATTTAAATAATAATTATAATATTGACTTTCAATTACAACAAACGACTTTTCATTTTAATTTAGATATTAGTAACTTAATTTATTTATTCAATTTATTTGGCATGTATCTCGAAATTTTATCAATTTAGAGATTCATGCTATTTTTATATATTTAAAAATTATTAGCAATAAATTAGCGTGATTAAATTCTTGATTATTAATTTTTTTCTGGAAATTCATTCCTATTTTTACTCATTGCCTGCTAGCTGTTTAGCATATTAGTTCTGTTACTTAAAAACATCCAGCAAGAAAATAAAAGTTCTCTCAGACCCACATTGACTAACTCTATGATTCTAAGACACTTAAACCCCAATACATATGTGCATAAGAATTTGATAAGTGCGTAAACGAATTTAATTAAATGTGTTAATACGAAATAACGTGGATTATAAAATTAAAGTACTTTGTAGTAGACGGACATGACCTCCCGAATTTTGGAATTTCTCAGAAAACCGCGTTTATTTTTTGCCCTTGATTTTTGCAGAATTAAATCGAGCGAAAATCGTAGAGCAAGAATTAAAAAATCAAAATGAAAATCGGAAATGTGGACGCCGAAATCTTTTTTAATTACTGAATCAAAAATGTGGGAAAAAATGAGGCATATTTGAATATTAGAAATAAATTAAATTAATTATTAAATTAAAATTAAAATTAAATATAAGACACTATGGAAAAAAGAAAGTTTAGAGGAAATATTTTTAAGAAATTAAATTAAATTAAATTATATATTATTTATAGGCACTCCTTGATTTATATTGCTACTGTTATTATTACTGTTGCTATTATTTAAAGGTAAAATTTCTGGCAGAATCCATTTAATGTTTTCAGGTTTAATGTCTCTATGAATAATTCCATTTTTATGCATTGGAAATAAAAAAAATATTTTCTGGTTTAATGTCTCTATGAAATTCCGGGTCAATATTCCCTTGTAATTATATCTGAAATTTTTTGAAAGTAAAATTCTCAATATTTGAGATGCTAAGTATTGAATTTATGAAAACCAAGTTTTCCCCATAATCTAATTTTTATTTTTATTATTATAATTTCCATTTTGATTTCCAAATTTATTCACTATTTCGAGAGCCAATAACCAAATATTTAAATTTCCAATGGTGCGAAAATCGCTTAAATGAATGAAATAATTTATTATTATTATTATTATTACTTTTAAATTAAATACCCCAAAACCCTTGATCCCCCAACTTCTTTTTATTAGTGTTTAAATTGTGTTTCCCCTTGACAAAATGATCATAATTACCTAGGCTTGAATGCTGCCTCTTTTTATCCTATTTTATTATTAATTATTATTTTATTATTTATTTTAAACTTGAAAAATGTACTTATCATTTATTAATAAAATAATTCACAGAGACATTAAACCTGAAAATATATAAATTAAATAGTTAGAGTTTTTGAAAATTAAGAATAATTAAAATGAAGATGATGATGATGAAGACGATGATGAAGATGAGGAATTTATTTGAAATTATTAAATTAAAAATTAAAAATGAAATTATATATAATTAAATTAATATTCAGAAATCAATCTGAATCGCTTTGGGACTCAGTCCTTGAATGTGTCTCGCTTTAAGAGCTTGAGTCAGAGCTTGAGTATTTTCTGGATTTAGACTTTCTCTTGCATTTGCTTTTTGATCTTCTGCATTTTTTGTCTTTCTTGTTTTTCTTTATATGCTTGATTTGGTTTGAACTTTCTTAGGCTTCATTACTTTAGCGTCTTAGTCAGCGTTTGGCAATAAAACGTGATTTGCAAGTGAAACGCTGTTCAAGTATAATTGAAGGTTGAAATTTAGTACTGGGAATCTTTAAACCTTTTAGCCCAATTAATAAGCTTCTTGGCAGTTTTCAAAATGTTCAAGGAATTAATGCCATTTAAGCAAAAGTGCTGCATAGTCTATCTTTGAGGCGAAAAATCTGAGAATATTTGCAATTCTAATTTTGTTTAAATCAAATCTTTGTAATCGTTTACAAGTCCATAGACTTTGTGCTCTTGTCCTAAAAATTGCTAAATAAATTGTAGTTCCCCAATACTTTACACTTTGTCATCACTATGAAAACTGTCAGGATTAATTGAATCGATGACACATAAATTGTCATTTTTATAATAGAAATACCAGTTGTTTCGAATCTTTTTGAAGACTAGAAATGCTTGCTGAGTTCTATTTAAAACTTGAATTACCAAAGGTGTCCTCATATAATGGTTGAGTGTTGATATAAATCCATGTCTAAATCTGCTTTCATTCTCGAATTATGTCTTGCGAATCTATCTAGGCAGGTGAGTGTATGATGCTTGAAATTCTTGTCTAACAATGCTCCTTAAAAGTGCTCAAATTCTACACTTTTGTTGTAAGTGTAAATATCCTCGATTATCGAAGCGTCCTCAAAATAAAGCATTAAATGCTGCAAAATTTCTTAATTACTAATAATGACAAGCTTTCCCATTAATTAATTGAATGCATTAAATTGCTGTGTTATAAGCAAGGGATTACTTTCGATCAAGTTTTCGAAGTCTGTTTTCTAGTTTAAGTTGGTAATACTGAGGCTCGATCTTGTCACATCTTTGTAAAGATTTCCTTGAATTCTTGAAAGGGTGCATTCATCACAATTTCTGGTTAAATTTGAGGGTGCAAATCTTGCTAAAATAAAGTTGATCAAAGGATTTTGAGTGATTGAGTGAATGCTTCTAGGGTCTGAGTCCTCTGCAAACTTGAAGTTTTGCAAGTTAATTTCTTCAGCTTTTTTCTAGCCTGTCTTGCTTTTATTGGAAGGGCCTTAATTATTGCTGTTTGGTGGCTTTTATTGTGAACTTTAGCCTGGAGGTTTAGAGCCAGAGTTGGGATTCGATTAATTAAATTAATTGCTTTGATTCAAGCCATTCTGCTAAAACATATTTTGTTGCTAAAACCAACTCCAAGGACTTAAGAAAGTCTGCTTTATTGCCCACTATTTTAAGAGCCATACAAATTTTATTGTAATTAGAGGGAATTATAAATTGCATTGGAAATATTTTCCTAGCTAAATTAATGAGAATCTGAGTTAATTGAACTCATACTAAATTTAATTGTTTAAGAAAACGAAAAATAAGAAAAGTTAAAGGTTTGGTTTGGTTTTGAAAATATAAATTATTATAATTTTCGCCTCACTTAAATAGCCTCATATTTTCCTAAATATTCAAACGACTGAATATTGAGCGATTTCAGCCAATTTTTCCACCAAATTAATTGAAAAAAGCGAATTTCGCTTATTTTCGCTATTTTTTTTGCCGAGTTTGGTTAAAAGTGCAAGGTAAAAATATGAAATTTTGAGAATTTAGAATGAAAATTTTCAATATAAACAATTGACAAAGTCACCAATTTTATAATAACGATTTCTTAATTTTTTTATTTTCTTGACTATATTTATTGCGAAAATCGCTCTAATTTCCTTACTTTAAAAAATCGCTTTTTCAATTTCTTTGTACTTTACCTTACAGAGTTGAAAGCCCAAACCCTTAATTTTAATAAACCCTAGTTCTCAAAAATCGCCATTTTAATTTAACTTCTCTCATTTTCAAGGTACCTACTTTAAAAAATGGCGAACTCCAACCTATAAAAATCGTGAATAATTATAAAGAAATTCGAGATATTTAAAATGTAAGAGCCTTGCAAATTTCATTTCAAATTCAATTAACTTTTCTTAATTCAACTTAAAAAGCTCTACTTAATAATATTGAATACTCGCAAAAATCCAATTAAATTAGGCCACTCTTGCTAGCAAGCCCCGCTTATTAACCTCGCACTTTCGCCCAGCTCAAAAATCTTTTAGCGAAATAGATTCCAAGGACGCTGTCAACACGTGATAAAAGCAGCGCCTCACCAAGTTCTAGATGATCCTGCTAATATTCATGCACAGCTCTTTCATGAATGCTGCCAGTAGCCCCTAAAAAGGTGAACTCCAAGCGACTTACTTTGATTACGCCCTGGTATTCAGAGGGTTCAAGTCTCGATTTTTCATCCAAGAGTACATCAATTCAACAGGTGCGATTCTATAGTGATAAGGCCCTAAAAACATTATTGGCAAAGCCAAATCCAGGTACTTATTCATAATACTATGTGATCTGTGGTAAGGTGCATTATCAAGTAGAATTAAAGTATTTTCTCTCCAAATAGTGTCAACTGAATCCAATACATTAACTAGTTTACATAGGAAGTACATAAATGAGTGCTAGTTAGTTCTTACATGATTAACTGTATAGGACAGCTCTCCTGTACTTGAAACTCCAATAATTAAATTCATTTACTTAAGTCTCTGTGAATTTGTAACTCTATTTTTTACATAAGGGGCAGTCCAACCTCTGTGTCTTGAATCAGTTTAATTAAGAGTTGATTCATCAATATTCACTATTCTCTTACCCTTACTTAAGTGTTCCACGAATTACTGGGCTGCATACTATATTTATAACTTACTACTATTGCTATTATGCAATGATGAAATCCACTTGATTTATTTATAAGTCATCATTAATTTATTCTTCAAAAATCTTCTTATCATTTACTTGCTACACCTTAACTAAATATTCCTCTGTAAACTGTGCTATATATCAGAAACCTGCACTTGTTAAGTGCTATACATCAACAGATTAACAATATGAGTGCGCGCTCTCCTTTGCAGTTTCTTATACTTGCCTCTATTAATTTATTTTAGATTCCAAAATTAAGCTTTCTTTATTGGGCTTTTTAAGTACCTTCTAATTTATAGTATGATATACCAAGTCTATCCATTATTTAGAGGTAAGTTAACTTTTCTGCAACTCTTAATTTAAGTGATTCCTCTGCAAGTTTAAGTTCCTTCTTTTACAATTATTTCTCCTTTCTTAACTACGTTTGTAGTCAACGAGGAACTATTGCTTTCAATTATGTATGCTAACCAAAAATCGTAATTTTATCTTTTACTTTATGATTCTCAATAAGTTTGGCTTCAAGAGCTTTTAAGTCAAAATTTTAACCACGTTCCATCAAACTCTAGGGTTTTAAAATTGATTACTTATACTCAGTGTAAAGCTTTAGCACTTACTAACCAATAGTCTTAATTTAATTATCATCAAGTAATGATAATTTTTTAAAACATTCTTTATATTTTTCTTTAGGATCTATGATAAATACGTCGATTTAAAACTCTGAAATTCCATCACAAGTTTCATTAAATAGTGAAATCATATCTTTTTCACTTGCTTCTTTAATATTTACATCTGCAAGAATTATGTTTCTCTCGTAAAGCATATTAGTTGTTAATTATTCTGCATGATTTTGAAAATCTTCTGAACCACTGGAAAAGCTCTGCTCTTCACTTGAACTATTACCATCAAAATCTTTATCTTCTAACTTGAAGAATTCTGAGAGTCTTGACTGTCTTTTTTAAGAATATGATTCCATAGACGGATTCCTAAATTTAATAAAAATGAATTCTCTTGGTGTTGGTAGGAATTCCGCTAGCGGAAATTGGACCGTGCTGGTAAGATTTTATTATCATGAAAAGCATTCTCTAGTTTTGGTAACGGTAATGTCTTCCTGAATATAAATTGACCTATAAAAAATGGTCAAAGGCACCTAACTTTTTAATTTGAGTGAACCAAGGATAACTTACTGGTATCAATGTTAAAGAACTCGCCCAGAAATAAAAAAGTAAGAAAGAGCTATACAACTTTCTTGTCCAAGACTGCCATGCTTTCTTACCCAAAAGACTCCACCAAAATTTATTTCCTAAAATAAATCATAATAGTAGAGAAAGAGGTAACGATTATTTTACTCCTACAACTGTTATTATAGTATGTAAGAAGTGACGCAGTCAAAGAAAGTGTCAGCAGTGCCTCAAATCGATGGACTTACAATTTGAGACTTTCTCGATTATGCAAGAGGATCTGCAAGACTGCTGTAAAACTTGCCAGATGAACGAGATTGGGTCCACCTAGACAGATAATGGATCTGTGATCT
>ARYC01018532.1:0-35467 GCA_000711775.1 Oxytricha trifallax
CCAAACCCTTAATTTTAATAAACCCTAGTTCTCAAAAATCGCCATTTTAATTTAACTTCTCTCGTTTTCAAGGTACCTACTTTAAAAAATGGCGAACTCCAACCTATAAAAATCGTGAATAATTATCAAGAAATTCGAGATATTTAAAATGTAAGAGCCTTGCAAATTTCATTTCAAATTCAATTAACTTTTCTTAATTCAACTTAAAAAGCTCTCCTTAATAATATTTAATACTCGCAAAAATCGAATTAAATTAGGCCACTCTTGCTAGCAAGCCCCGCTTATTAACCTCGCACTTTCGCCTTGCTCACAAATCTTTTAGCAAAATCGATTCCAAGGCCGCTGTCAACACGTGATAAAAGCAGCGCCTCCCCAAGTTCTAGTTGATCCTGCTAATATTCATGCACAGCTCTTTCATGAATGCTGACCAGTAGTCCCTAAAAAGGTGAACTCCAAGCGACTTACTTTGATTACGCCCTGGTATTCAGAGGGTTCAAGTCTCGATTTTTTATCCAAGAGTACATCAATCCAACAGGTGCGATTCTATAGTGATAAGGCCCTAAACACATTATTGGCAAAGCCAAATCCAGGTACTTATTCATAATACTTTGTGATCTGTGGTAAGGTGCATTATCAAGTAGAATTAAAGTATTTTCTCTCCAACTAGTGTCAACTGAATCCAATACATTAACTAGTTTACATAGGAAGTCCATAAATGAGTGCTAGTTAGTTCTTCCATGATTAACTGTATAGTACAGCTCTCCTGTACTTGCAACTCCAATAATTAAATTCATTTATTTTAGTCTCTGTGAATTTGTAACTCTATTTTTTACATAAGGGGCAGTCCACCCTCTGTGTCTTTAATCAGTTTAATTAAGAGTTGATTCATCAATATTCATTATTCTCTTACCCTTACTTAAGTGTTCCACGAATTACTGGGCTGCATACTATCTTTATAACTTGCTACTATTGCTATTATGCAATGATGAAATCTACTTGATTTATTTATAAGTCATCATTAATTTATTCTTCAAAAATCTTCTTATCATTTACTTGCTACACCTTAACTAAATATTTTTCTGTAAACTGTGCTGTATATCAGAAACCTGCACTGGTTAAGTGTTAAACATCAACATATTCACGATATGAGTGCGTGCTCTGCTATGCAGTTTCTTATACTTGCCTCTATTAATTTATTTTAGATTTCAATATCAAGCTTTCTTGATTGGGCTTTTTAAGTACCTTCTTAATTTATAGTATGATATACCAAGTCTATCCATTATTTAGAGGTAAGTTAACTTTTCTGCAACTCTTAATTTAAGTGATTCCTCTGCAAGTTTAAGTTCCTTCTTTTACAATTATTTCTCCTTTCTTAACTACGTTTGTAGTCAACGAGGAACTATTGCTTTCAATTATGTATGCTAACCAAAAATCGTAATTTTATCTTTTACTTTATGATTCTCAATAAGTTTGGCTTCAAGAGCTTTTAAGTCAAAATTTTAACCACGTTCCATCAAACTCTAGGGTTTTAAAATTGATTACTTATACTCAGTGTAAAGCTTTAGCACTTACTAACCAATAGTCTTAATTTAATTATCATCAAGTAATGATAATTTTTTAAAACATTCTTTATATTTTTCTTTAGGATCTATGATAAATACGTCGATTTAAAACTCTGAAATTCCATCACAAGTTTCATTAAATAGTGAAATCATATCTTTTTCACTTGCTTCTTTAATATTTACATCTGCAAGAATTATGTTTCTCTCGTAAAGCATATTAGTTGTTAATTATTCTGCATGATTTTGAAAATCTTCTGAACCACTGGAAAAGCTCTGCTCTTCACTTGAACTATTACCATCAAAATCTTTATCTTCTAACTTGAAGAATTCTGAGAGTCTTGACTGTCTTTTTTAAGAATATGATTCCATAGACGGATTCCTAAATTTAATAAAAATGAATTCTCTTGGTGTTGGTAGGAATTCCGCTAGCGGAAATTGGACCGTGCTGGTAAGATTTTATTATCATGAAAAGCATTCTCTAGTTTTGGTAACGGTAATGTCTTCCTGAATATAAATTGACCTATAAAAAATGGTCAAAGGCACCTAACTTTTTAATTTGAGTGAACCAAGGATAACTTACTGGTATCAATGTTAAAGAACTCGCCCAGAAATAAAAAAGTAAGAAAGAGCTATACAACTTTCTTGTCCAAGACTGCCATGCTTTCTTACCCAAAAGACTCCACCAAAATTTATTTCCTAAAATAAATCATAATAGTAGAGAAAGAGGTAACGATTATTTTACTCCTACAACTGTTATTATAGTATGTAAGAAGTGACGCAGTCAAAGAAAGTGTCAGCAGTGCCTCAAATCGATGGACTTACAATTTGAGACTTTCTCGATTATGCAAGAGGATCTGCAAGACTGCTGTAAAACTTGCCAGATGAACGAGATTGGGTCCACCTAGACAGATAATGGATCTGTGATATGCTCTTTACCCAAGACACCGACGATGTCTCCCAGATGATTCATGATAAAATGCTCTAACGAAGAGAAAAGCTAGAGTAAAGCAGAAATCTCGTAATAGAAATGAGAACCGAGTTCGTGAACGTTCTCAGCAGATGCCTTAACTTTAGCAGTAAGTTTACTCTCTCTTAATTTCGTGTGTAACTGAGCGAGGTAAGGCTGTGAATGTAGAAAAGGATTCATCTAAAAGAAAGAGAACTAGTGATTAAATGGAGGAGGCAAAATATTATGAAGTAGCTTTAAAATAAGATAAGTAGGAATTCTTGAAGTAAACTAAAAGTTGAAACAAGAACATTCACAATTTGGAAAGTGAATTGCTTGACCTATGCAAGTTGATAGACCAGTTTATGCTCAATAATAACTGATTGAACTTGGTTAGTGCAACTGAGAACTTCAGATTTTGAAAGCTGCTGTTTATATTCCTTCATGAATCTCTATATGCTAATAATAGCAAAAACTTGAATATGGTGAATTGCTTAAAAAAATTAAAATAAATCTCAAATTCTTAATCTTGGCTTTCTCTCTTAATTTCTGTGATTTATGTAGCTTTTAAAGTGTATTCTCTCACAAGATGTCATCTTCAACCAACTTTGTATTGTCTCTTCACTCTCTGCCAGCTCTGTATAAGTTCAAGTGAATATTTTATCTCTGGCACTGCGACGAGTATAAAGATCTCAAGTCTTATTTTATTCTTTGATTTAGTCAAGCTTTTATTATCCTTTCACTAATCTTCTCTTTGAACTTGTAGTACTGCTTTTACTTTTGGATGTCTCTCTGTTTTGAACCTTAGTAATCTCATGGTGCTACCGCTATAAATTCTTGTGCACAAATTTCTATACCTCTTCAAACGGTTTGTTTTGCAGCACTGGATTTTAACTCATCTTCTCTTCTATTTCCTCTATGAGAGTTGGTTAATAAAAATTCAATTTACTTTATTCAGTTTTTTCAACTGAGACAACCTTTTTAAGTTCCTCAACTTTTTCTTTCTTCTCTTCTTCAATTGGATGGATTGCTTCGTTATAAGATTTCTCAGTGAGCTTTATAAGGTGTTCAACAATTTCTCGTACCTTCATATCATCCTCATTCTTATTGGAAAGTTCTGCAGTTATCTATTCTTGAGGCACTAAGTTTGATTCATTGAATTTTCCATTGCTTCTTATTGATTTTACAAAATTGATTATACTAAATTGTAATTGCGATCAAGATTAAGGTCTGGTTCATTTTACTCCACTACGAGCAGCTGCTCTGCACTACTTTTAGAAGCTAGTTTATTTAACACTCTCTGCCATTTACCTTTGGTGTTGAGCCTACCAATCCTACCAATGATTTATTCTACAGATCTTTTTGTAAAAACATCAGCGATAATTAAATATGAACCACCATTTTGATTGATTTCATCATTCGTTTAAATGTCTCTGCCTCTACCCTATGCTTCATTCAACAAGTAAATTCCTTAGTTCTTGCTTGCTTCTTCATTAAATACCTGCCTTCAAGAGTAGCTTCAATTACGGCAGCGTGGCCGTGGCTGAAACTTGTGAAATCAAAGCCTGACTATTAAAGGCCTTATTCAATAGTGCTGTAATTTGCAGAGGCAACAATTAAAACTGGGGAATTCGCTACTTAATCCTTTATGATTTCCTTGATTGTTTTCAAATAGTCTCCTTGATTTGAGTTCACGAGCAAGTCTGGCAGCTAAGTTTTCTTGTCTCCTAACAACTTATCAAGTGTAGGGAACACCACAGGCGTGCTTGACAAAGCCAAGTTAAGGCATTGTTATTCGGTTTGAGTAAGATGGCTGCCTGAAAAACCAACAATACTTTTAGCTTGCTTGAAGAGATTGAGCTAGTTTACAATTTTTTCACTGGAACCATCAAATAAAATCCAATCGTACTCATCAACCAGCACGATACTCTCGTGCCACACACTCATGAATTTAGGGTTCTTCGTTTATTTCTTCAGTTGTGGCTGAGTAAAGAAATAAATGCCTGCGCTTTTTGCAATGAAATTAAAGTTTGAATTAAGAGCCATTGCACTAATTAGCTTTTAGAATTTCTTGAAATCCCTCTATACCAAGTGCTCATTCTTACCAATTATGATTACGGACAGCTTGGTTTTAAGAGCTATAAGAATGGCTAACGGCAATAGAATTAAGGTCTTGCCATTTGCAATACCAAAATGAATTAAATGGCTTGACTGTAAGTTATCGCAAATGTAGTTAATGCACAAAACTTGTGAGCTATAAAACTTAAATCCAATATTTTGCTGCAGTTTTTCTGAATCTTCACTCTCACTTAACCTTTCATTTGGAGGCTTTTAATTGAAAGTCCTTGCTAATTAGTGCATAATGTTAACATTCTCAAAGAGTAAAAGTAGTTCTGCAACAATTTTATCAGAGAATGCTTCCATATTGCGAGGTAGCTGCAAAATTCGTTGAATTTCAGAACAGTCACCATTAAGGCAGTTTTCAATAACGTTGCTTGTAAGACTTACATTCTTTTCAACCTAAGCTTCTATTAATTACTGTTAAAGCCTCTTGATTTGCTCAATCTTACCAACCCATTGCACGACTCTATTCTATAGTCTTGATGCGAGGCCTTTCATAAAGTAAACCATGGTGTTTTAATCTATAACCTCTTACTTCTGTAAGAATGTAGACCTGGTTAATGAGATGTACTCTTTTAAAGAGTCAACAGTTGGACAGCAACTTAAAGCACAAATTCTCACGAAGTGCTCTATGTATGCAACTGGAATATCTCTGATTAAGTGCAAGCCGCAGTCTTGTTTGAGATTAGTAATGAAAGGCACATTCAATATAAAGAATGAAGAAGGTATTAACCTTCTAACTTGAGGGTCAATTGAGTATAACTACCAGGTATCACTCATAAATTGTATTACATAAGGATTTGAATCATCCAGTTTTTTCACTTGAGCAAGCAGTTTAGTGAAGGCTGAAGCTGTGTTGAAGAATACGTAATTTGCCAGGCCTAGTGCCTGCCTTGCATTAGGCGAGCGAACTAATAATAATATTGATTCCAAAATAAGCGAGCCTTCAACTTCGACTTTTTCTCCCATATAATAACCCAAAGCGGCTAAAAAGATACGAGGCTTGGAATCTTGATCTATATTACTATTGCTGAGAATTAAATTCACCAGCAGGGAGAACAGGTCCTAGAGTATTTATTGATCGTTGACGTTCTCAAAATTGTTCAAGAATGATAAAAGTGACTGAGTGTTATGAGTCACTATTTCTTGCAAGATGCAAGACCTTTCATAATATTTAGAATATTTGAAATTTTCAAAGTGTTTAATTAACACCTCGTGGCCGATGATCGTGCCCTAGTCAATAAAGAGTTGAGGTAAGGGTTCTTTATCATGTTTCTAATCCTTGCAAAGCTTCGCTCGTAGTGAAATCACTCACCTTCACCTCTTCGTCGATTGCAGATAGTTCAGGAGGCTCTGAAATTACAGATTTACTTTCGTGGCTCTGCTTCACTTACTTGGGTTTATTGTTATTTAAATACTTTCTCACGTACTACTTTAAAATCCTTAGTCTTTTCGAAGCCTGCAAAATCCACCTGCTCCAGCAGCAAACTTAAATTAAAGTTGTTTTAGTGCGGAAATTCCTTTGCACGATTGATTTTAGCACTGTCTTGTGCATTTTTATATTCAGATTTTATACCCTTAGGTTACCCCGCATCTTCAAGATTTACATTGGCTAGTAGATTTTCGAAAATCTGAGGTAAGTTTTCTTGTTCGGGTACCAGTTCTGGCACCTGCTAATCATTAATAGGTTCTAAATAGAAGGTAATATCAAAGATTTGAGCTTACCAGCTTACTTATTGAGAAGTTGAGGAGGGTCAGTCTTAGAAGCCATCTAAAATCCAGGGGCTGGATTCATCTAGTTTATGGTAGATTTTAATGATTAGTTCGACTGGATTTTAATACTAAATAGCTGGATTATTAAAATTTGGATTGGATTTTTGCAAATTTACTGAGAGATTTTTCACACTTTCGTATCTATCCTCCGGATTTAGAGCTAGCTAGAAGAAATTGCACTTCTAGTAGATATAATTCACTGTTACTAACATAACTAGCAGATTTAAGTCTCAAGGTGATGGGTGGTTGAAGAGCCATGATAATTTTTTAGAAAGTTTCGAGCTCGAGCCCATCCAAAATTGGCTTTTTAAAAAAATGTCGAAATCGCGAAATCCGTTAAAATTCAAAATCCTTGCCTGTCTATAACTGAATAATGGCGAGGAGAAATGTGAAGGAGGGAATCGCTAGAAGTTAATGGTACTCAAAATGGAAATTTCGGGTAGAAGGTTTGAAGGTCGAAAAAGGGGTTCTGGCTTAAGCCAAAAGACTGGATTTTAGGGGGTTTTCAGGGTAGGGGGAAGGAAAATGTTGGAAAAGAGGGGAAGTGAATAGGGAAAGGTACTGGATTTTTAGGTTGTTTCGAGTTGACTAATCATTCTTAATCAATTGGTACGGATAAGCGCTAAGAGAATTCAAGATTCAATATTCGCTGCTTTTCACGGACTCGCTTTCTAAGGACCTTAAAGAGGCACTTTCAGATTTAGTTAAAAAGCCTTAATTTAATTTTTCGTATTAACACATTTAATTATATTCGTTTACGCACTTATCAAATTCTTATGCACATAATGTATATGGCGGTTATAATATATATATAAACCCCAATACATATATGCGTGATAAATGTATAAGTTGGTATAGTGATGATTTAATCTCGATAAATAGCGAAATTCCAAACTTCACAATTTAACTTATTATGAGAGGGCTAATTCAAGAGTCTTAGAAAGAGAGTCTTTAAGAATGCTGCTAATTACAGTTTGAGTGTTCTAGTGATCATATTATGTTGAAAGTGTTCCTTATTCTATACTTAGTCCATATTTCCATAAAATCCAGTAGCTTTCCCAACTACTTTTTGCAAAAATTCAACTTTAGTTTAAACCCCCCCTCTTATAGGGTCTAAAATCCAGTCTGAAGTCTAGAATCCAAAGCCAGTCTGGACCCCCTTCAACCATGACCTCGATTTTCGAAAACGAGTGCCTTTGCTTTCCATTCTACTTTCACTACACATTTCTACTGGTTATATGTACGTTATGAACAGTATAGGGTTGAATTCGCCATTAGGCCCTCGGATTTTTCGATTTTTCCAAAAAGCCAATTTTCAAGGAGGCCAGACTCGAAAAGCACTCAAAAGACCCATGGCGGGTCCGCCATTTCTTGCAACCCTACTTTTTTCACCTTTTTATGTTGGTATTAACATAAAAATGCATTTGAACTGGTTTGCAGGCTATAGCTCTTTAAATCCACTGGATAAGTGAAGGAGAGAGGTTTTTCTTATAGTAAATTTGAAGAATCAAGTGGTTTTTTTTAATAATCCACCTATTAAATTAAAAAATCCAGTATATAATACTATAATCAAAACTTAAAAATACCATGAATCCAGCCCAAGAGCGGGATCAGCTGCTGAGTCTTTTCCCCTATAGATTGAAGAACGAAGCCCTGGTAAGCTTTTTTCCTTTACTAAGCACCTATATTAGAGTTAAGGAATGATAATTCAAATGAATGGTTAGCTCAACTTCTTGAGCAGGGTGATCGGATTTTTGAAAATCTTGAAGCCAAGGCTAATATTGATGAGGGCGGCAAAGTGAAGGGCATTAAAGGTCAGTACAAGGGAGCCCAAGATAGCGTCAAAATCAATAGAGCAAAGGAATTCCTACATTTAAACAACTATGATTTGAGTCTTCTGTCGTAGCAGGAGGATATCAAAGGCTATTAAAAGACATGAGATTTTAAGAACGTTGTGAGAAAGTTTATAAACAATAACAAAAGCAAGAAAGCCAAGTACAGCAGTGATACCAAGTCACTGGTCTCTGTAAATCTTAACCACTCCCTCTCAAACGAGGAAATGAAGGTGAGTGAGTTCCAGACTACTGTGAGCTTAGCAAGTGAATCAATGCAAGCTCCAAGACCCTTACCTTAGCTGGTTATTAACTATGGCTCAATCATTGGCCATGAGATGTTGGTCAAGCACTTTGAAAGTTTCAAATAATCTAATTATTAATAAAAGGAACAGATCCTTCAAGATATAATAGCCCGCAACACCCAATCACTTTTTTCGTTCCTTTAGCACTTTGAGATGGCAAATGAACCCTAAGTGAACCAAGGGCTCTTCTATTTAATTACAGAGTTGATCTCAAGTAACTAAAAGCTAGAGTAAGACTCCAAGGCTCGTATCTTCTTGGCTGCCCTCAGTTACTATACAGGGGAAAAATATCAGCCAGAAGAGAACTTAATATAAGAAGCAATTCTCTTACTTATAAGGTCACCCAATGCTAGACAAGTTATAGGCTTAGCCAACTTGGTCTTTATTACTGAGGCAACATGTCTAAGTAAGCAGCTTGCTATAGCCTAGAAGCTAAACGACTCTAATCCAGGCATCATTCAGCTTTTGGCTTAAACATGGCACTACTTTTCAATAGACCCTTAGGTCATCAAACTAATACCAAATTCCTTCTTTATAATGAACGTGCCTTTTATTATCTTGCTTAAGCAAGACTGTGGATTGAACCTTAGAAGAGACATTCCTGTAGAGTATACAGAGTACTTTGTAAGAATATGTGCCTTATGCTCTGCCCCTTACTTAGAGTCTTTAAAAGACTACATATCTTCAACAAGGGCAACATTCTTATAAAAGCAAGAAGTCATCGACAAAGTCTCAATGGTGCATTTTATGAAAGGCCTTGCTTAAAGACTGCAAAGCAGAGATCATTAATGGCTAGGGAAGAATGAACAAATCAGGAAAGTATAGTAGTTGATTGTGAATGCGCAAGTCGAGAAAAATGTATTGTTAAGCATTCACACTATTGACAACTGTCTAAACTGTGACTTCTCTGACCTTGATAGAATAATGCAATTGTCAAGGACTATGGAAGCCTTCTCTGAAAAGGCTGTTAATGACCTACTTTAGCTATTAAAGAATGAGAACTTATAAAACCAAGTAGCATCCAGATTCAATTGCAGGTCTCCAAAGGAACTCTTAAGAGTAAGTGCCGAATTAGAAACTTTGGAGTAAAATTTAGGCTTCAAATTCTACTGCTCTCTGATCTTATGTTTAAACTATATCTGTGGACAACCTTAACAGCAATCACTTCATTCATTTTGGTATTGGCAATGGCAAGACCCTAATATGCATTGCTTTAGCAATCCTTATTGCTCTTAAAACTTAAAGATCAGTCTTTATACTCAGCAAGAATGTGCACTTAGTGCAAAGAGACTTCAAACGATACTAGAGAGTCATTAAAGCAATGTAGCTTAATTGCAATCTAAACTTCTTTGCCAAAGATACTGGCATCTTTTTCTACACTTAGCCCTAATTAAAGAGATGCAAAAGAACAGCAAGGCTGTGAGTGTATGGTAGCAAAGCTACGTATTAGTGGACGAGTACGACTGGATTATGTTTGATGGCTCTGTTGATACTATATTCAACTCTCTTGAGTACTTTCAGCAAGCTCATAAAGTGATAGGATTTTCTGGAAGCAATCTCTCTTTTACTGAAGAGAACTGTTTAAAGCTAGCTTTCAAGCTACACCTGTCGTATTTCCCACTCTTGATAAACTCTAGGGAAATAGAAAGACTCAATACCCGGATGTGTTTGTGAGCACTAATTAGAGTGATTACTTGGCTAAGATCAAAGAAATTATATTAGAGCAGCTAAGCCACTCCCCAGTTCTAATAGTGGCTTCGACTAACTATAATGCAATAGAGATAGGCCTTTTGAGATCGGGCTACGACTTCACAAGTTTAAGCAGAGGGCAAGCCGTCAATATCGAATCCATGATTGAAGGCAGATACTTAATGAAGAATGCGAAAAAGGAATATGGAATATACTTGCTGAATGAAGCTCATGGAAGAGGGACTGACATTCAGACGAATGATGAAATCAACTAGAACGGAGGTTCTTACCTCATAATCGCAGATGTCTTCTCTAAAAGGTCTGAAGAGCAGATTATAGGAAGAATTGGAAGACTTAATACTAAGGGCAGATGGCAAAGAGTTTTGTATAGACTCAACTCCAAAGATAGTGCTGAGTAGCTTCTTTACGTAGAGTAGAATGAGATCGACCATTTATTAGACAAAAAGTTCAATGAAGTATAATTTAATTTGTAAGACAAATAAGAAGCTACTGATATGGATATCATTGATCAAGCAAAGGAGCTCGAAGTTCCTTCTAAATAGATTATAGCCATCGATCATTAAGATGCAGTTGTAAAGGCTATAGTGGAGAAGATAGTCGAAAAAGTAGAAAGTTCTTTCATAGGAGCCAAAAAGGATATCGAGGAAGCAAAGATTAGCTTCTCGCTTTGACGAGGAAATGAAATAGCTTGAAATCTAGCTCGTGTCTTGATAGATGGCCACAGTACACTTAAACTTCAAAGTTATATACACTCTAGGGATACATACTTTTTCACTAACCTAGTCCTTCATAGGTATAGAAGCTTCTGATTGCTAATGAGACATGAGACGGCCAGAGGGGCCGCTGTTGCTATGCTAGAGCAAGGCGCCTATTAGTGAAGTTGAGAAGATCTTCAAAAACGGCGTGAGGCGCCAATATGAGGAGATCACTTAAGAGCCAGGCAGAGAAAGATCGAAGACAAGGAAGGAAAGAAAAAGACTAATAAGAGAAGTAGGAAGGCTTATGAGAAGGCAGAGCAGATTAAGGACTTAGTTGAAAAGTGAGTTATACATGTAAGGAGGAGTTGCAGAGACAAGTCTTTTAGTGAAACTTACAAGGAGCATGAAGAGGTCGAAGAAAGTATGGAAGCCTGGTTGAAGAAGGCTTCATATTAAAAGAGGAACTTGAAAAGTGATATAGATCATAGGAACCCCTAAAGAGAGGGGTCAAAAAGAAGATGATTTTAAAGCTTAATTTCTAAAAGAATTCACCATATTCTAACTCTTTCTATTAGTAGTGTTCAGAGAATGGATGAAGAATAGAGACCAGCAGAAGTCAAAGGCTGAAGTTCTGCACCTGCTCTTCCAGATTCTGAGAGCCGAAGTCTTGCATAACTTGCTCCTTCATTTTGCGTAAGTCAAGTACTTCACTTTCCAAGTTATCATGCTCTTGCTTCAGCCTCTTAGTTTCTTATAGAAAAAGCTGCCTGTCTGACTTCAAGGCTGTCTCATAATCTTTCACCTCTTCAATTTCATCTCTTGTTCTCTTTCTTTAGACGAGTCCTTCATGAGATTCACAGCTTTGCCTCTCTCGCCTACAAAGGAAATGTAAAGAGAATAAACTTACTGCTGAAGCTGAGGCATCTAGAGAGTGCGTCAACAAATTCAGGTCTCATTTCAATGACTAGGTCTCTGCTTTGCTCAAGCCTTTCTTTCCATTAAAGCATTGCATCGTGAATCATGTTGGTGACACCATCGGTGTCCAAGGTATAGAGCAAATCACAGATCCATTGCCTGTCTAAGTGGACCCAGTCTCGCTCATCAGGGAGAAAGATGAGTAGTCTGGGGATGTCTCTCGCATAATCGAGGAAGTCCTGGACTGTAAATCCCTCTATGTGAGGCACTGAGGACACTCTGACGTCTTCTGATGTACTATGAAGACGGTTACAATTAAGGAGAGATGCTTACCTCCTTCTTTACTCTTATGATGGACTTGAAGAAGTAAATATTGGTTGAATCAGGCTTGGGTAAGAACGCACGACAATCCTGGGTGAGAAAGTTGTAGAGCTCATTCTTGCTTTTGCACTTCTAAGCTAGTTCTTAAAAATTGATGCCAGTAAGTTACGCTTGGTTCATTAAATTCTAATAGGAGGTGCCATCAGCCGTTTTAAATAGCCAAATATTGGCTCATGAAGACAGCACTATTACTATAATGAGATAGTCATTTTCACTATTATGAAATGCCTTCAGCATGATCCGATGTCCGCATGCGGATTTCCTACCAGCACCAAAGTAATTCATTATTAGGAAATTAAGCACTGAACTTATGGAATCAAGTTCTAAAAAGAGATAGTCTAAGCTGGTTGAATTTTTCCAATAAGAGGAAGAAGATAAAAGCTCTAGTAGTTCAGATACTGAGCGAAGCTCAGTAGTGAAACAGATGATGAAAGCAATACTGCAGATTACATAACAACCAATATGCTATACTAAAGGAACATTAAAGTTGCTAATGTTGAGATAGAGACTGTAAGTAAAAGAGAAATGCTTAACTACTACTATGATCTGGAAGATTCATTAGAATCTTTGAATTTCAAAGGCTTTATAATTGATCCTAAGGAAACCTATAGAGTAAGTAAACTAGGAGGATTTAAGGAATCGTTACTAGATGCCCAATAAATAAAGACTCTTGGCCAGATAACACTTGAGATCTACACTGACTATACCTAATCAGAATTAGAACCTAAAGGCATGCTCGAAAGAGCCCCTTTAATTCATATGAAGGAATTAGAATAGAAAGTACTAGAGAACCATAAAATGAAAGACGCACTTCCAGTCTTTGGACAGCATACTTAGCTTTAAGCTATAGTGCCTCGAAGATAACTCAAGATCATGAGGAAAGAAAAGGAGCAGCAGCAAAAAGAGCTAAAGCTGGCTCAGGAATCTCAAAGACTAAGGATGTCTGAAAAGCTAAACTGCTAGCAGATTATGAAGAGGCTTGGCATTTCATACTATAAGTTAAGAAGGTACCTTAACAATCCATTAAAAAAAGCAAACTTTTGGAATCTTAAGTAAGTTAATAAAGGCAAGTATAAGAAGCTGCACAGCAGAGCTCGCACTCATATAGTGAACATGCTTACTTATGACTAAGTGCCTATCTAAATATCAGATATACAAAAAAGCTTAGAGTAAAAGATCCAGCTTCACTGTTCAAAGTAGATGATTCGAAGGTTCCTCAAGAATGAACTAATGATGACATACAAATAAGTCAAGTAGATAACGAACCTTCATAACAATAACAGTAGTAAGCTTCAACGCTAGTATGCAACCTAACAATTCATACTCTTTCTAAGTGAAGGCAAGAGAATTATTAACATTGATGAATCAGTATTGCACTAAACTGACGAGAGAAGAAGAGGCTGGACAGCTCCTTATGTTAAGAATAGAGTTACAAAATCTTAGAGGCTAAGTCAAATGAACTTGATTATTGAGTGTCAAGTACTGGAGAGTTGTTCTACACTGTAAATAGGGGAAGAACTAATCAACACTCATTTATGTACTTCTTGTGCAAGCTAGCACTTACATTAGATGATATAGATTTGGAGTGGAGAAAGAATACAGTTATCATGATTGATAACGCTCCCTATCACAGATCGTAAGAAGTAATGGCAAAGTATGACATCTCAAATTACCACTCATGTTTCTTGGGCCTTATCATTACAGGCTAGCTCCAGCAGAGCTTATGTACTCTTGGATTAAGAATAGAGACTTGAATCCTTTGAATACTAGAGCCTAATCAAAGTAAGTTATGATAAGTTAATCCTTATAGAGGTTATTGGGCCGCCTTTATGAAAGAACTTGGTATGAATATAAGTAGGATTAATCAAAATCTTGTTAGGAGATGCTACTATCATGTCTTAACTGCTGCTTTGGAATCTATCTCACTTAAAGACTTGTGAGGATCAAAGTAAATTTATACTTAAGTATTAGAGAAGGTATTTCAAAGTAAAAAATTTAAAGAAAATTCAAAATAATTCTAAGCTTTTTATAATAGAAACTTTATTTTTAATCTTATTGAATATATTTCTTAACAATTTTTGATTCATTACAGTTAAAATTTCTAAAGTTTTCTTATTCATTCAAGATATTTAATTAATAATAAAAATTTCCTATATATTTAAACCTAAATAACAAAATATTTCAATAAAATATCATATTCTTAAAAGTGTATTATTTCAAATAATTATTGATAAATTTCTTCAATTCAAGTTCAATTTATTTATTTTTAAGTATAATTTTCATATAAAAATTTTAAATATACTAACTAACTTATAAGAAAATTCATATTAATTTATATTTAAATAAATACTTTAAATTATAATTAATAGCTATTTGACTTTTTTATACTTAAATTAATGAAGGAAAGTAATTAAAAATTTAAAAATAAATTAAAAAATTAGCTTAAATAATTTTATAATTAAATTGAGTATCAATAAAATCATGATCTAATATTGCTGAATGATAAATGTAAAAGTATTTATCAAATAATAAGCTTGGATTCAAATATTTCCGAATATTCAAAGTTTTATAAAGTTTACAAACAAATAACTTTTAAATAAATATAAAATATAAAATGGATTTATTGATAAGATATAAATTAAAATATCTTAAATTTTAAATTTAAAATTAAAATTAATTTTAAATAAATTAAAAAGGAATTGAAATCTTTCCTCAACTTTGCCCTATTAGTTCAAAATATGAACTTTAATTTCCCCTAATACTTTGAATATAATTTTCAAAGAAAATTAAAATGATTGAATATAAGTCCTATGGAGATAGGCAAATATGGGCTTTATTACTATTTGGAATAGTAAATTAATTTAAAATAAATTTAAATTTGAAAATCAAATAAAAATTATTAAGTTAATTTAAAATAAAATTGCTCTAAGAAATCCAGTAATCCTAACCTCAAAATTAAATTTGCCTTACAACTTCAAAATAAATAAAGAATTCTAAGAATTAATTAAAATTAAATTTTCAAATCAGAATTTGGAATACCAGTGTCTTTGTATCGTAGTTATATTCCCTCAGAACTTGGTTGTGCCGACCCAAGGGCTTGTGTACATTGTTATCTCAGAGTTTGTTGTTGCAGCTTCAGTTAGACTGGATTTAAACCCTAGTCTATGCAACATCGTAACGAGTAGACCAATCGTTACCCCCCTTGAGTGAACACGTTGCTATATGCAGCTCGCTTGGCCAGCGGGTAGTGTTCTACTAGGGACCAAGATTCTTTGTATACAGTTTTTTCGTTTAGTTCTTTTTAAATATTTTTAACATTTATTAGTTATAATTGGTGATGAATTAGAAATCAGAATGACTCAAATCTTGTATGGAATTGTAAATGCAAAATATAAATTGGAAATTATCAACAATCAAATCTCATTCCAATTCAAGAATCAATTTAAAATCAACAAAGAATTTGCTTGCTCAAATTAAAATTAATCAATACATTCTCAAATATATTTGACTTTGAAGTAAGATCAAACAAGATTCAATATAAAATATTTAAGAATTGAAGAAAAATATAAGCCAAAATATTTAAATTGCTCATAATACTCTCATAAATTATCAAGGTAAGTATTTATAAATTTAAAATATAAATATAAATTTAAAGGGTAATTTTACATTTTTTATATTAATAATTTAGCTATTTTTATATAATGAAAAATTAATGGATTCATAAAATTACTCTATAATAAATTATACTATCATATTAATTGTTCGATAAATTATAAGCATTTATAAATAATTTTTATATGTAATTAATTGTAATAAGTATAAATTGATTTATAATATCTAAATAATTTAAGTAAAAATCAAATTTGATAATATTGAATTTATATATAGTATAATTGCTACTATTGAATTTTTTATATGATAAATTCTTATTTTTAATTTTAAATTTAAATTTAACTTTAGCAATCTAAGATAAATTCTTTAATTTATAAATAAGAAATATATAAACGAAAATTTTACTATAACTTTTACATTTTGTATAGACATATTTTTATAAAATAGTTCATCTTTAACTTTGATAAGGCATATGATAGAATTAGTGTTTATTTAAATTTTATATTAAGAATTAAATTAATCCAAATAAAATAGAATAAATTTAAAAGTATGTAAAGATATAAATACAATTTTAGTTTAGATTATTTCTTATAGAATTTTTTGTTTAAGTTTTAATTTTTTTATTTTAATTTTTTTATTTATATTTATAGATATTTGACTTATATTTGAGAATCATATTTCAAATTTGAGATTTGGAAAAGGAAATTTCCTCAGAAATTTAGAATTGCAACTATGTCGAATCTGAAATATTTAGAATTGGGTAGTCAAATTTATGATTGAAAGTAGATTGCCATCAGATCAATTTGTGAAATGTCTAAAATGCAATGTGGAATCCCGACGATCAATTTGTTTCCAATTCACAAATTTCTTAAGATTGATTTCAAATTTCTTCAAATTCTAAATAAATGTCTCAATATAAATAAATAAATTTACTATATATAAAAATAGATATAAAAACAATATAAATTGACAATTTAAGCTATATTAATTGAGATTCATATATTTTATATTTTAAATATAAATTTTTCTTTTAAAATATCAATAAATAAAAAAGCTTTATTTTTATAGAATAAAATATAAGTCTAAATATATAAAGAGTAAAATAGATAAATTTGAGAAATAAATTTAACTTGTATACAATATGCTAATTTTAATAAATAATTTGTAATTTATAAGTATAAATATATTGTATTTTATATTCATTGTATTTGATTTGTAATATGTATAGATGGAGAATTGATAAATTTATTTGTTTAAATCGATTAAATTTTTGCTGAATTAAAATAAGCTTAATAATAAATGCTTATCGCCCTTCAAAACCCCAAAACCCCTGCTCGATTAAACTTGGGATTTGATTGCACTGGTTGGAAGTAATGACCGCAGGCAAGAGAGACATGAAATCTACGTTTTTGCAGGAATTGAGAGCTAAAGCAAGTGTACATGAACGAGACTATGGTCCTTTGAATTCCACCGTAGTAGTTAAGTTTTAAAATTTAATAGTATTAATAATTTAATTAAAATTTGAATTAAGGAAAAGAGGGAGGTTCAAAACGAGTGCCCCATGAAACTTGCAAATGACGCAACTCAGCTCACAGATGTCAAAAGTAGGGTAAGGACCACATATTCTTCATCTACGCACTGTACTCTATCCAATGGTAAAGTATGGGACCGAAATAAAATTCGAACTTTTTTCCCACATTACTGATCATTGGAAACTGCACTTTGAAGGCCTATAATAAGTTAAAATGTGAAGTTTGGAATTTCGCTATTTATCGATATTAAATCATCACTATACCAACTTATAAACTTATCACGCATATATGTATTGGGGTTGGGGTTTATATATATATAAACTCTTATTAAGCAAATTAAATTAAATTAAATTAAATTAATTACTATATTATAATCATTAACCCCAACAAAAACCCTATAAAAATCTAATATATGTTATCTTAATAGTCCTACTTTTATCAACTAATAAATCCATCAATACTGAAAGGTTTTGGGGTTTGAATGGTGTGGGTGATAGAGGAGGAAGTGAAGATAAATATATTATTATAAAGAAGGTTTGAAGATCCACATATTAGCAAATATAAAAAACTCATAAAGAAATTACTCCGTTTACAGTAAAAAACATCGAATTTTTATATAATTTATATAAACTTGAGAAATAAAATGAAGGCGTTTCCAAAATAAAGTGCTCAAAATTTTATATAAATTTTTTAAAATCCAAAATTTATTTAGAATTTGCAATAAAAAACTAAAAATTGACATCGGGTTTTGGAAAGTTCTCAAGCAAATCGCATACTTTTTGTCATTTTCGAAAAAATTAAAACTGCTCTGCGAGACGTCTCGACCCTACACTATTGTTAAATATGGGGAGCTGATCACGAATACGCCATTATAAAGACGATTAAGACAAGGTATGACCACAATTCTAGACCGGGAAGATTTGATGTGTCTCAAATGCTGTTCTCGTAGGCTTAGTGTCCTCGTAGGTCGTAGGTGATATGAGAACCCCCTTTCGTCACTATCCAAGCTACTAAGCATCTTTATCATGAATTTCCTCGGTAAATCCAAGAAAGCATTGAGAAAAAAATTAATGGTTCACGAGATAGCTTTGCCAGAAGTTCATCGCAATTCTACTAAAAATGCTATTCTTTGATATGTCTAAGTCTCATAATATGTCAAGTAACTTCCATGATTAAGCTATCTGTCCCTGCCCTACTAGTGAAGAAAAATACCAGAATGAATATTGGGTTTATTAGATATATTAGATCTAGAGATGAATCGAAACCCCAAAACCCATTCAGTAGTTTGATTGAGTTTTTTATTGATAAAAGTAGACTATTAGTGCATACTTTATTAGGGTAATAGGGTTTATGTAGGAGTTTAATGTTTAAATATTAGTAATTTAAGTGAGTTTAACTAGCAAGATTTTTTTATATATTTCACACAAACATAAGCTAAGAGTCATGTAGCAGTTTTCTGAATTTTATCTTTCTCAGTTTTTGTTAGATAATTTCTATTGTTAATTTAATCTCTTAGCTTGCTTGATAATAGTTGAGTATGCAAGTTCTCTGAGACCTCCATTTATTTTATTTTTATCGAGATATTGTTTGATTCTTTACTTAGAATCTTTCTCACTCTTGCAGCTAAAGTAATTGTTTCTTGGCATGTCGCTCTCTATTATTAGTGCTGCTAGAGCCCAAATATCCCATTAAGTGTCTCCATCTCTCCAGTCCTTTCTCTCTGGGAAATATCCATGAATACTGGAAACATTTCCTAATGCAGAGTCTTTTGCTCTTTGAGCTCTGTTGAAATCAATAATATAAACTCTAAGTGGTTGAAAGTCCATCATAATGTTCTCTGGCTTTAAGTCTCTAGAACATAGCCAAGCTTGTGAAGTTCTTCAATATCCTCAACTATTTGCTGCACGATCTAGCCAATTTATCTTTGGCATCTATTGTCAGATAAAAATTCTCTGTAAGTCATCTCGAGGAGAGGAAGTCTAAATGCAACATGATCTTTTCCAAGTAGTGTAGCATTCTAGCTAAATAATATGCTTACATTCTCTAAACTTTGCCTGTTATAGAGTATAATACTCATTAGCAAATTCCATTTGGTATTTGTCATCTGCAAGAAAGTAATTGAAAGGATATATATTTTGTAAGCATTTTAGTCATCAGTGATGACTATCTTCTCTTCTTTATCCTCAAGAGTGAGGTAGCTTTCAAGACAAGAATCTATGTCAATAATTTTTTAGATTGGAATCTTCAACGCCTCAATTTTTACCATGATTTTATTTATATCAGAGACAGGAAAGTTCTTGACTGCTTTCTTCATTTTGACTTACTTCTATACTCAACTATAAGAGACTCAGCAGGATTTCTCGATCTTCATTTTTATAGGAATCTTTTTCCTGGAGGTTCAAAAATAAAGACAAAACTTTGATTACGCTTTTTCTTTAGGTGCACTTTGAGGTCTCTAGTATGAGAATATGGCTTCTCACAGAACTCACATACATACTTCCCATCTTTTTTTTAATGCTTGAGATCTAACCTTGGCATATCGTTGTGTATATCTCTCAAGTGTCTTTTATAAGTTGACTTGTAAGGGAAAACCTTATTGCATTCTTTGCATTAATAGTCAACTTTGGCTGGTATTTATTAATGCTCTATGGCGGGTTGTTTAACTTTCTCCTCAATTTAGACAGCTTCTATTATAACCTCCTACCTAACTTATATTTAAATCTCAAAGCTAGACTGGTCAAAGTTGTCATAAGTAGGCTCCCACTGAGTACAAGCGTCTCTGGTCTCTACTTTTCTTGGTTGCTGGAATGATAATTTTTATTGACTTTACCCAAGTAATGCCGCTCTTCTCAAAAGGTTAGCGCTCATTTTAATATGCTGATAAATTTTATTATAATAATGATAAAATCTACCTTGATAAACTATAATAGTAGAGTATAAGACACTCTCGTAGATTCTCTGCTGAGAGGTAAGAAAATTAAATAACCATAAAAGACTGTAAGTTGACATATTTTATGAGAATTTTATACATTACTAAATTAAAATACTCCTAATGAAGTTTTGTTTCTCTAGGAGGTCCTCCAAATCAAGTTTGAACTTAATTTGAGGTAAACTTATTAAACATTTTTAAATTTAATATGCTCCTAATTAAGTTTTAACCTTAAAATTTAACTCCTAATAATGTTTGAACTTTATTTGGAGGACCTCCTAAAATAATTAAACATTATTAGGAGCAATTTAATGGAGATAGATTGATAAAAATGGAAATCAATCTATAAAACTTGGAGCAAATTTTTCAATGCTTCTCCGCATATCTTTTCAAGGTTGACCTCCAGTAGGTCCTCCCTATTTAGTAGTAAGATTTTAATAAACTTAGAATGGATATCAATAATGTTAAATTTCATTAACATTTCTAGAAAGAGGAAGCAAGATCGAGTCTATGAATGATGCAATGAAGAAAATTTAATCTCAAGATTTAATAGGAAAATTTCGAAGTAAAGAAGACCTTTATAGATATTTGGTATAGAAAGGTAAGTTCTCAAGTAAAAATAATAAATCCATTATAGTTGGATTGTTCTTGCCAAATTAGGAGGGAACAAAAATCTCATTCTTAAAAGCCTTACTGAGTGAAGAGAAAAAAGCTTTTAAGTCTAATGAAATTAGGATGATAGAGATAACTAACTACCCTGAAATATCAGTGACAAACCTATATGACGATGCTATGAGTGATCCAGAAGTAGCTATCTACCTTCCATCAAAGCTACAGCTCTCTAATAAGTTGCCAGAGAGAAACTTCTTCTTTGGTGTTCTTGCAACTCTGAAACCTGAGTACTGAAATGAAGTTATTTAAGAAGCTCATAAGAAACACCACAGCATCTCTCCTGAAGAAAAAGAGAAGCAAGGTATTAAAATAAGTGACACCTGGCTGTAGGAACTTCAAAAGCATCCTTTCATCTCAAGTAAGCTTAGTCTTCTAACTTTATAGAAAAACCTAGTGCTGCTATATACTTGATGAAAGAGCGCAGCAAATTAAACAGAGAGAGAAAATCTCAAGTAAAACATAAATTGAGTAAGAGCCTCTTCAAAGATTTATAAAAGCCAGAAGAGATGAACATAGATGCAGGAGCTGGCACTAAGAGAAGAAACATAGGCCAAGCAAGCCTTAAGAGGAAGAAAAGAAAGAGAAGCCAAATACTTTTACAGGCAAATTTAATATGTGAACTTATTCATTCGCTTAAATCTAAAACTTATTTATAAACACAAAATCTCCCTTCTCTTGCGCACACTTTAGATTTATCATCACTGACTCTCTTAACAGCACTCTTAATAAAATCGACTGTATCTATCTTTAAATCATGCATCAGAAGGTAGAGCAGCAATTTCTTATAATGACCTTTCAATAACCCCCAATATAATTCAATTCCATTGAACTAAGGGCTGTAAGGAACATTAAATACAGTGTTATGTTTAGCCTTTCATATTCCTTCCTTGTGTCTTTAGTTTTATGGACAGATAAGTTATCAACGAATAGAATAATCTCTTAGTCAGCGTACTTATCTCTGAGTTATTGTAAGAACTTAATATATTATTCAGTCTTTATTGAGCGAGGATGAATAACATAAGTCTCGAGACCACTATCTTCACTTATTCCACCAAGAATTGAATGAGTTTACACCTTAACCTTTTAGTCATAAACTTCAATATTACTATACCTCTTGTACCAAGATCTTGATATAAAGGTATTGAATGTAAATACTGCTCATCAGCGTGTATGAACTTTATATTATGCTCTTAAGACCTCTGCATTTAATCGAATATAATTTAAATTAGTCTTATAAAATCGAACATTAAAGTCAATCACTCTCTTAGTGCGATTGACTGTCTTGTAAGATATTCCATTCTTTTTATATATGTTCGCTATACATTAAGCAGAGATGTGAAGCTCAGGAAATTGGCGATGAAACATCACAGCTCTTTAGGCCAAAGAGAAGTGAGCCCAGTATTTAAGAGTCTTATCATTAATATGATAATCAATATGATGCTGCTAAAACTTTAGAGGTCTTTTAGGCTTAGAATTAAGCTGCTATCTCTTTAAATTCAATGCTAATAGACAGTGAGACCTCACAGTTGCAGGAGATTTATGGAGTAGCCTTGCTATAGACGTATAATTCAAACAGGCTTGAGTTATTCACTATATTCATCACATCCATATCGCAACTTAAACAATAAATCTATATACTCCCTGTCATAAACTGACCCCAAACTCGCATATACTCACTTAAAATACTAATATTTAAACATTAAACCCTTACATAAACCCTATTAAAACCTTAATAAAGTATGCGTTAATAGTCTACTTTTATCAATCAAAAACTCAATCAAACTACTGAAAGGGTTTTGGGGTTTTGAATGTTCATATCTTCTGGCTTTTAAATATCTTTATAAAGTCTCTTGCTGACTTCATAAATAGTTTATGAGTTTCTCTATCTGTGAACCTTTGCATGTTCTTTCATTAGGAATATACCAGTTCCATGTTTCCCTATAAAGTTATGAATCAAAGCTTACTGACTCTAAGAGATTATTTATATTATAACAGATACCCAGATGACTTGAATAATCTACTATCAGATATGATAAATGATGTCAAGGAGTTGCATGAAATTGGATATGTTCATAGAGATTTGAAACCAGAAAATGTAATCTAACTATAGAGAAGTGGACGAACGGATCAGTTTAGTGGGATATATGGGCAGTAGCTGCTATTATTTAGACAGCGACATGGAATGCATGTCTTACTAGATACCAAATAAGAGAAATAATCAATAAGTTTAGCCAGTAAGCATATTAAGCAGAGCATTATCTGCAAAGAGATTAAATAGATTGTAGACATGATAATTGTAAGAGCACCATCATATCCAAGATAATCTTTAGACGATTTCCTTGAACTACTAGAGAGAGCAAGATTCAAGAGATATAACAAAGATAAGCAGATAAAATTTGTTTGAACTAAGTAAACTAATATACGTTAAACCATAATAAATTCACATTAAACCTCCATTTCCTCTACTAATCCCAATAAACCCCAACTATATCCTACAAATCAAAGCATTTATAAACCTCACTAAGGTTTTTTGGGGTTTTGATTCTATATACAAATATTGGGATTCAAATCGAATTCCTTGATTTTTAAATACTCAGAAAGCTAAATATTCTTAATTGATTATATTTGGTGAATAATGAAGACATATTTACTATTATTATATTCTTAAGTTATAAAGATTTATGAATGATTTTACTTTTGTATACAGTTTTGTTAAAAACAGTCTCTTTGGGCAAGGGCCTATTTTGATGGCTCTAACTTCCATAGAGTCATCCTCATTTTTCCATATTTATCCAATAGAGCTGTTATATTGTAGATCATAGTTTTACAGACTCCTTTTTTAGACTAGTATCTTAGAAGACCTTAGCAATAAGGGATTGAGGATCAGCCATTGACTAGAGATATAGTTTTCATGTTGGTTTTAAAAATCTTGGTGATCATTAGTCACTACCTTTATGATTAGTTACCTGAGACTTTAAGTAATATTTCGAATAAAATTTTTAACCACTACTATGCCACTCCGAAACAATGTCAATTGTATGCATTTAGATGTGGTCAATAATTTTCATTTTCGAAGACTTACAATGCAAATAGCTTTTAGGTATCATATGATGCTGTTATTTTATTAATCTAGTTGAAGAGCTAAGAAAATCTAGATTCCCCATAAAATTGCTGTCATAAAGTTACGTATGTGAAAATTATTACTTTTTTACTTTATTTTACATTTTTTCATTTAAAATATTGGGGGGGAGAAGTTTCCTGCTTCCCTGCGGAAGTTTCCTGCTTCCCTGCGGAAGTTTTCTGTCCCCTTCAGAAGTTTCCTGTCCCCTTCAGAAGTTTCCTGTCCCCAACATTAAAATTTATATTTTTTGGCAATAAAAATATTAGAAACATATAAATTTTAATTTCAATTATCATTATAATCTACTGAACCACTTTTATAAATATATAATTTTTTCATGATATAATGGTATTCTTTATCATATTAAATATTAAAAACAATGCTAAAATAAGTGATTTTTATTAAGACTTAATGTGATTTCCATTAATACTTGTACTCATTATCAAGGTAAAAATAATATTTTATGCCAGATTAAAAATATCTATATAATAATTGATGATAAAGATTCTTTGAAAAATTATAATAATTACATATTTTTATGTATGGGGCAGGAAACTTCCTAAGGAGGCAGGAAACTTCCCCAATTGGGTGAATATTAAATTTTGAAGCAGGAAACTTCCCCCCAAAAAATAAAATATAAATATATTTATTACTTTTCCTATGATAGGCTTTCTGAATCAATTAAATCAGAATTTTTAGATTACCTTTAAATTAAAATTTTATTTAAGTGTTTTTCTGAATCATTTTATTATTTTTTCAATCAAAATTTCCTTGATTTTATTATATTGAAGGTATTATTATTCATTTTTTATTATATTATCTTGTATGTGATTATTTCTAATATTATATATATATATAATGATACACTGGATTCTTCATTTTTTTAAAATATAATTTTTATTTATGATTTTAGATCACTTACTATAAATCATTTTTTTAAATAACTAAATTTTTCTTTATTATTCTACTATTATACTTATTCCTCTTTTTATTTTTATTAGATATCAATGAAATATTTATTGTAGTGTAAAAAGCAAATCTTGTAACTAATTTTTTTATTATATAAGTTTAACACTTTCTTCCAAAATTTAAATTTAATTTTCGTTTAAATTTAATATTATTTTGTTAATTAATAAGTTTTCATTAATCAAAATTAAATTTTTTTAATTTTAAATTTTTTATTAAGAGGCTTTCTTTTCAAGAAATTATCTTGATTATGTTATTTTTAACAAGAAAAAAAAATAAAATTTAAAATTATAGTTTATTTAATATTTTTTACCTCATTCATTTGCCTATTGTTTTTTATATTTGAAATTTACCTTTAGTTTATAATCTTTTTTATAAATATATATATATATATATATAATTAGAAATGGATGAATTAAGCAATTAATCCGTATATGAGATATTAATTTAATGTCTTCTGAAATATTTCGCCAATTATTATAGAGTATTTTTAGTATCATAAATTCCAAAATACTGATTATTACTGGTATTTTATTTGTATATAATAAGATTTTTTTTATTTTGATTTAGTCTTTTAATATTATTCCTGCTATATTCCTACAGCAGTTGACATTATCAATCTAATTGAATATTAAAAATATGACAATTTTGAGAGTAAATAAAAAGAAAAATCAAGTAATTAAGAAATTATATTGAAATGCCAAATATTAATACTAACTTAAGTGGCATTAGTATAGTTTTAATTTAGAGATTTCTATCCGCAAATATATTTGCAATTCTATAAATTATTTACTCTAAAACTTAGTAGAAGGATAAATTATTTCAGAATTAAGTTTAAGTACCTAAAAGTCATTCTCGTCATCATTAATTACATCAATAATAATACATTTATCAATTTATTTCTTTATTAGTTATCAGTGTTGGAATAGATTACTTTAAAATTGAAGATGATAAACACTGTCTATAAATTTTACAAATAAATTCCCAAAAATTAATACTAAAAATAACTTAATAGTCTTACAAAGCATGAAAATTCTATAATAAATAGCAGCTTTTAAATTAAAAGCATTTCTATAAAATCACTTTGATTCTTGTTTTTAATAATTCTTCAAACTAAAAGCACTATTATAATTTCATAGAATGTTTGGTTTTAACCCTTTATATTTCAAATATAAGATAAGTTGTTTCCAAAGAAACTTTTATAATCAGTTTAAAGCAGCATAAATTTTTAAAGATTTTCAAGCAATTTTATCTATTATTAATTGAGACAATCTTAGTGATATGTTTTTCTCCAGCAAAAACTGAAAATTACTAAGATTTAATCTTATAATTTAAGATATAAATTTAATTGCAGAATCTGAACTTCATAAACTTCTATAAATTCATAAAAAATATAACATTAAAATATTAACAATAATGAAATTCATCTATTAATAGGTACATGCCTTCCTTCTGGGGCCTGCTAAATTTTTTTAATTTAACTTGTTTCTTAAAATTCATTCCAAGTGTGATGCCAACTGAAGAATAATATTTTACGATTTATCTAAATTAGCTATTAATCTATCAAGATTTTGAGGGTGCCTAAAAATCAATCCATAATCAGTTTTTGTTGGTAAAACCTCATCAAAAGAACACTTAAGATCAACCTTCTAAAAGTATTTGGAATTACCTAAAATCTAAAAAGATTTTTTTAATCCTAAATAAAGAGTTTTATAAGACTGAGAGGTGGCAAATCTGCTCTAGCTTTAGAAATAAACTTTAACTAGAATTGAAAATTATATTATTATCGTTAATAAATATAAAGCTTGACCTGTTTTGAGAAATCTTATAAATATTAGTTGTTTAGTGGAGGCAAATAAAATAGAATTATATCGTAATACACGGACAATTGTAGAACTTCCAAAGAGAAAGCAGTGATCTATATAATAATTTAATTATGAGATTTACTGACTGGTACATTTCCAGATAGATATAAGTTTAATATCTTACTATTACTTTTCAATTTATTTCATTTTAATCTTAATATGATTCTGTTATTTTTTGTCCACATTCGCATGAGTTTAGTTTCTTTCAGACAAAGCTGAATAGTGGCAAAAAATTAAGGTCTTCTTTAATTTGCTAAAAATTATCATTATCAATTGAAAATCTTATGAATTGGAGCTAAACTTAATAAAATGCTTAAATACCAAAGAAATCCTTTAAAGAAATAAAATTGATCAATTGTCAATAGATTTATTTAAATTAAATAGAGGAAAAGTTCTTGTCATTAACAGTTATCAATTACTCTTAATCAATGGAAGAATCAGTCAAAGAAATGGTTACAACTTATAAAAATTAGAACTTAATATTTTTATATAGATTACAATGATGAATCAAAATCCAATCTTGTAAAGATTCATATTTATAAAACAAATATTTAATTGCTTATATTATTTAATTAAAAAAAGTATCATTTTAATGAATGCTTCTCTTGGAAATCAAAGAGAATTCAATTAACGAGTCAAGAAATATTTGCTTAAGTAAATGAGGTCTTGAAAGAATTTGTCATTCCAATGAATATTTAATCAAACCAAGTACAATAATTAACGACTAAGTTAATTAGCAGTACCTTAGAATGATAAATTTAAAATATGACATGAAAGTAATATTATCTTTGTGGGTTATGCTTATTATCAATCTTCTTAGTCTTTTTGTTAAAATTACTCCAATTTATCAAATTAAATATATTTAGAGCTTATTATAAATATAATCTCTTTTATGTTTACTCATAGAACATACTATGTAAACACATAATTAAATTTTATTTTTTATTAAAAACTCATAAAAATATTGAATTAAACAGTCATAAGTCAGTACTAATACTCATATGATAGTACTTATCAAATGTTTATATTTTAAAAAGATTAACAACTTAATAAATAGCAGGCATATCAAATTATACACATCAAATCAGTATGTTTTTTGTCTTTTACTGTGTTATTCAATCTAATAGTCTTAATAATCCTTTTATAAAATGGTATATGCATATTTATATTTAAAAGAAATATACTTAAATAAATAAACAATCCCACTATTTATTTGATCATAAATATTATAAAATAGATTTGGTGTTTTTTTTAAGAACTATCTTAAACTACCAGATAAATTATATGGCTTAAAATAACAGTGACAGTAATATCATTAATTTGACATTCCTCAGTGGATGCTTAAACACACTCCAGATTCTATTTACATTTAATATACACAGAATTCTTTCTCTTTAGTTTATGAACTTTAATATTCTTTAAATATTGTTTTTTTATCGTCTTGATTATTTATATCAGTTAAGGGAATATTTAATTTTATTATATAAGTATATCTCAAAATATAGATTGATTGACAGATTTTTAATTTGTCCAGGAAAGCATCATCTCTCAACAGTTGGTATGCTTCTCAACTTTGATGTGGGAAGTTTCACTCAGCAAATTTCAATGAGTTAGGCATGCTAAATTTAAGAAGCATTTTTCACTGATGTATTCATACATCGTTAGAAATCATCCAGATCTATAATTTAATATGACTACTCAATAAATATTATGAAATATATTACTATTAATATGAATAGTTTTGCTTGGATATCTTTAATACATCTGTGTATGGGGATGTATATTTGAGCTGAATGTTATTGATTAATCATTTAATTTACTTTTCCTTTGCTACAATATTACTCATTTAACTTGAAATTAATATAATATTGAAAGATTGTTATTATTATATTCAGTAGCTTGAGTAATTTGAAAAAAATATAGATGAAATTAATAGTTATACATGAATGAATCTATCATGGAAACAATTATTTTATAAGCAAAAGCATATGATTTAATAATTTAATTAGTTATAATTATTTAAGTAATTTATATATTTTTGAAGATGAATCTAAATAATTTGATAATTTTATTCGATCATTATTCAACCTTATGGTATTACTTAAACTAATCAGATTTGTCATTATTTGCAGAGTTATTGGTATTCCTAATTATCTTAATTTAATTAAGATATAATATATTCGTGTTTCTGTTGATTAATTTTCTTCAGTTGACCCCAAAATTCTTATAAAAAATGATAAAATAAAAAGAAATAAAGTTTGAAATACTTGCTTTATAATTTCAAAATTAGACAAACTTTAATTACTAGCTCATAAATTCTTAATAATCTTTGCAATCGTAAGGTATATTTCCCTCGACTCCTAAGACGTCTTTCTGAGATCATTTTTCCTTCACCCTGCTAGCCATCTGCTGTTTTATCTAGCTATCGTAGTGCCATTAGGAGCCAGTGGCCCTTGTGTTTGAGATAAGGCATTTGTCGCGTGTGACAAAGGAGTAGGGTATGGTAGGGTTATCCTCAAGCATTTTATATACGAAGTTGAAGAAATTTTCCACGATTGAGAACAGACCCTTCTTGATTTTCTAATCCACCCAATTTTCTTCGAGTATTTACTCTCCTCTATTAGTTAAATATACTTCCTCCAAGAAATTTAGCTCTTATCTTTAAAGTTGAAGATTATTGATTAATTGAGTACCATTTTAATTAATCTTAATTAATGATTTAAATCTCAACTATATTTCCAATCAGGATTCACTTTTTCACAATCATCTCGCAAGATAATTATTTCAATAATTGTCCTCTATAAATTTATCTGATAATTTTTAGGTATTTTTCAGCAATTTACATAGAAAAATTCTTAATTAACTTTGAATAATTCTTGATAGATTTAGGTATATTCTAGTAGGATTCAGAACAATGATATTTTTTTTTCTAAAAAAATATCTCTCCCTAAAAAAATCAACTAAGGATAAAAAATTGGTGCCAAAAAAAAGAAAAAAGATTAGTGATAAATTTCTTTTGGAATTATGATATAGATAATTATTTTTTGAGATTCATGAATTTAAGTATGTAGAGATGAAAAAAATATCTTTAAAACATAGTGCATTAAAAAAGTTAATTAAAAACAGGGCAGAGAATATAGCATCTGCCACGAATGGTGTTTAGATTTTATTTTTTCAAAACTTAAATTTAATGATAAATTATATAGAGATAAATCACAATCTTCCAGACTTGATGTTTAAAGTTTGAACGCCTCAAATTTTTTTGGAGGTTTTGAACGAGATGATTGGCACTTGCAATTGCAGTTCGCCCCCATCATTTATCATTTACTGCTTGAAGTGATTCAGCCTCGATCTTGGGTCGCTTAGGACCACCCAGGAATATGTAGCACTTATAATTTTTCTATCCCCTCTGTCTAAAATAATCATAAATTAGTAATCTTGACATCCAGAATGATTGATATCAACCTAAATTTGCTTGAATATAAACTTGAGCAGTTTAAGCATCATTCGACAGAGCAGGCAAGAGCTAAAATAGAACAATTTAGGTGAATTAATATGATTAATCAACTTTGCTCATTTCTCTATATTTATATTAATTTTATTATATTTTTAGGAACTCTACAGCATTTGACCTGTTTTGCGGAAGAGTACCTTAATTAAGTTAATTATCAAATAATTTAATAATAAATGCTATTGTTAAATATCGCATTATGTTTATAAAAAAGTAAAATATAAATAAAAAAAAGAATAATCTGATAATGTAGAAATATTAAGCAACTTTTTTAAAAAAAGTAGCTTAAAATCGCTAAATCATACATTATCTCAATTTAATTAATAATATTAATTAGATTTTACTTTTTTATAAACATAATACGATATTTAACAATAGCATTTAGAATTAAATTATTTGATTATTAACATAATTAAGGTACTCTTCCGCAAAACAGGTCAAATGCTGTAGAGTACCTAAAAATATAATAAATTAATATAAATATAGAGAAATGAGCAAAGTTGATTAATCATATTAATTCACCTAAATTGTTCTATTTAAGTTAACTGACCTCTCATCTCATGGTAAGACTAGTAATCTCAAGATGATAATATTCGCTGATCCAGAAGGTGATGCTCTCTTTTGCAATTACTCTAAATTGATAGTATAATTTATTATAGCAGCTTCATGACAATCACCATTCAAGATGATGTGATTCGGTTTGATATTTTTCTCCAGATGGTTCAGGATGTAAATTAGTTCTTTCCCTATTCGTTATTAAGGGATTTACTCTTGGTTCTACTGGAATTGTCTATTGAGAAAACTTCTCAGTTTTAGAAGAGTTTTCAAGGCACCCCGAGCCACATAAGGAGATTCCTGAGCCAGCTCAAACAGCTCACTGACGAAAAGCCACCATCGAAAGGTATGACTGAAACATCTTACCTAGGAAGGTCCTTAGTATGTTTGTGAGATAGAGTGTTATAATTTCTAGTCATAGTTTGAGTACCCATCTTTATTTTTCTAATCGTTGGAAATCGCTCATCAACTGTGGTCTGCCATCGTCAGTTCTTCATTTATTTCATCATAGGCAAGGTTCGCTCCTTTCTTGATCTTGACGTGTTGGATGAGCTCTCGATCCATAACTCATACTTTTTTCTCTACTTGCACGATATGGGGCTACATTTTCATATTTTCTTCATTCAGAATAGATTCCTTAGTTTCTTTCATTATCCTTGGTTTGTGGTGTTTCTGACTCATCAACTCAATTGCAGTAAGTTGTATAAATATGGTGACAGACAGCGAAACTAGCGTTGGAGGCTGGGATGCGAAGATGGGAATTATGACCGATGGGGAGAACCGAATAAAGGAGCATAACTGGCTCTTCTTTAATGAGCACATCTTATGGTCTTCCGAAAGCAATGACTGAGTGAAAATGGAGTGAGAAATAAGATTTAATTAGAGTTATTAATATTAAAGTATTTAATTTCTAAATTTATCAGGTTACTGTTTAATTTCTAATTAAGGTACTGTATAAGTAGAAAAGAGTGTTTAATTTAAAATTTACCATAGAGTTTTTTTAATAATTATCAAATTAATACAAATAAAATTTAATTTTAAAGATCACCTTTACAAAACACTTATGCATCTTTTAATTCAAATTATAGGTATAATCTTTTCTCAACAATAAGATTCTATTCCCCTATCTTAAAGTATTTTATGAATTCAAGTAAATGTGAATTTACATTGAGTAAAGACTTAGGTTCATAGAAAGTTGAGTAATGTTTTGCTTCATTTACTTCTTTTATTGGTATGTAGATTAGTTTTACCGTTATATGTTTAGGTTTAATGAGTTTGATATTAGAGTGAAATAGTCTGAGTACTATGTGGATTTACACATTGCTAATCTTTTTATTAATAAATTATTCATTATATTGAAATTGCTCAAGTTAAAGTTAATACTGATTGATATATTAGTATTCTCTTATTATAAATCATATTTATATGCACTTACTTATTGTATTTATTTAGCATAATTTAGACAATGACATGTATGATTGTTTTGTTAATAAATATATATCAAATCTAAAAGTTATTGATTTAGCTGCTTCAACACGGTAAATATAAAATACAATTAAATGTGTTTGTAGGGTATCGTTATTGGTCGAATAATAAGGAGAACTTGTTTACAATATAGATCATTATATTCAGGTGAGGTTGCTTTTTAAAAACAATAACCAAAGAATATTTGATTAATTTAAAATATAAATATTAACAAATTATTAAGTAATTTATAATGTTAAATTAATGCGAGTTATATTAAAGATTATTTTACAGTAAATAAATGGAATAAAATTGGTCGAAATTCAAGATATTTAACTTTTAACAAAAGAGGGCTGAAATGATTATTATTTTATTACATACATTATATTAAAATTTATAATAATCTAATATAATAGTCACAAAATATTTATAAAGTTTTGATATAATTATCAACATCAAAAAAGTTTAGAAACTTTCATAATTTTCTATAAAATACAATATTATTCTGAAAATTAATTATTACTGATTAATATACTTTTTGTCTACAGATTATAAATCTATTAAAAACATTTAATTCACAAATTCTGTAAAATAGATTTATTGTTTTTCATGAAATAAGTTTACATTTATTATGGAATAAATCACATTCAATATTAAATATTTCTTCTTTTCTAATCATTTAGATGTTTAATTTTATCTAAAATTTGGCGAGTTAAATCATAAATAGCTTATTGACCTAGCTTTCTTAGCTTAAATAAATGTTATATAAGACCTAATTTTTATTATCAAACATATTTAATATATAGTTACAATTTTATGTGAGCGCTTACCGAAGATTAAGAGTCAGATTATTTTCAATTGAGGATCTCCTGTTCACTCAAATATCAGTTAAGCATCGCTTAAGTATACTAATAGCTAACATTTGGATTTCGAATATCAGTCTGTAGCACATCTTAACAATTGAAAGCGTTATCATATGCCCATCTTCAAGCTATGCTTTGCTACAGTAGCCAAACAATGCCTTAAATGGGGCTTTTGAATTTGTGAAAAAGAGATATCAGGAGCAATATTCAGTCAAAATATAAAGTAAATTCGAAATATAGATAACTGTTAGAAATAAAGAAATATATAAGTTACCTTCTTGAATAAATAAATAAATATTAAATTTGAAAGTTTTTTTATTTTTTTTATTTTTATATATGTTTTCGAATGAAGATGCAATAGTTAATTATTTTTATTACTTCATCTTAATCGCACTAAATTAATTATTAATTATTAGTAAATAGAAATATACTTAAATAATTTAAATTAAAATTAAATAATCTTTTTGCAATTATCAAATTTGATTTATATCAGTTTTTAGAAATGAGTAATTTATTAATAAACTTCTAATATTAGCATTAAGATTTAAATACTTTTCATTTTTTACTTCTAAAATTGTGATTTATAAAATAAATAAAAATAATGAATAAATCTTATTTGATAGTTATAGGAAACTAATTACATTTATATCATTAATTCTGAATAAATTTATTTATGGTTTTTATTTAAATATATTAATATAAATAGTGGGACCAAGTAGTAAAAATAAATAACTTTTTTCTACTTGGTCCCAAAGTATATAAATAAATAAAATTAATCAAACAAATTTCTAATTAATAATTATAAAAATATTATCATCAACATTTATTTATATTCATCTGTATTTTAAGAATTTAACAATTCACGATTCTTACAGTATTATGACTGATTAGCTGCTTGCATTATAATATAACAAATTGCAATACCATAAAGCATCTTTGATTCTCTTATTAAAGTAATAGCTAACTTCACCATGGAAGATTCAAGTTTTTGTATCTGATCCCTTCATTATTGATTGAGCAGAAAAATGCCAATAACACAATTTGTAAGATGGAATGCGATTTCTAACTAATTTTTATAAATTAATAGATATGTTTGATTTCTAGAAAAAAATGAAATTTATATCAGTTAAAATTGCTTAATACCAATCAAAACCCCAAAACCCCTTAGTGAGGTTTATAAGTGCTTTGATTTGTAGGGTATAGTTGGGGTCTTATTGGGCTAGTAGAGAAAACGCATGTTTTTTATGAATTTAATGAATATTTAATGAGTATTACTGTACTTAATTCAAACAAATTGTATCTGCTTATCTTTGTGATACCTCTTGAATTTAGCAGTCTGTAGTTGTTCTAGTATATCATCCAATGATTATCGTGGATATGCTGGAGCTTTACAATGACCATCTCAACTATCTTCTTAATTTCATTGCATATTTCATTTTGCTTAATATGTTTAGCAGCCAAACTTATTGATTATTTCTCATGTTTTGTTCCAAAGTATGACATACTTTCCATATCGCACTCTAAGATAATTGCAGCCACCGCCCAAACATCCCATTATACAGAGCCATTTGTCCATTTCTCTCTTATAGGGAAGTATCCTGGAGTGCCTAAAACCTTAGCTAAAGTCACTATCTCTTGTCTTATTGCTCTGTTGAAATCTATGACTACTACTTCTAAAGGGCAGAGATTTAGCATTATATTTTCTGGCTTCAAATCTCTATGAACATACCCTAGATCATGGCGCTCTTTTACACCCTTAGTCATTGCTGTGAGTATCTCATTCAAATCATCATGATATCTATTATGGTAGAGATACTCTCTTAGAGTCATTTCAAATTTCTTGAGTCTCAATACAATAAAACCATGACAAAGTATAACTCCGTCGAGCTTAGCTAAGTTCTTGCATTATCTTTTCTAAGCTTCTCTCAGTACTATGTATTCATTTGCAAACTCATTTTAATATTGCTCGTTCTTAATGAGATACTTGAATGGATATATCTTGTATGCGAATTCATCAACAACTATAAGTTTTACCTTGTTAGGTACGTCAATATTCAAATAGTTTTCAATACAGCTGCTTATGTCGACAGCATTTAATGCAGGTATATACATTGCTCTCTCTTATAAGCATGCA